>JAPSGF010000069.1:3490453-3605756 GCA_035772895.1 Perdix hodgsoniae
TTTCTTTCTTTCTTTCTTTCTTTCTTTCTTTCTTTCTTTCTTTCTTTCTTTTTTCTCTTTTTCCCCTGGAGATTAAGAGAGCAAATAGCTAATCAAGGGAGAAAACGTCTCTCAGACTGCTTAGGCATGAAAGGCTAGTGTTTGAATTAATGGATGGCAACTTGCTCTGTATAGAATATACATAATAGCAAGAGTAAAAACCAACATCATTTGTTCTCTTACTGCTTTTACATTTACTTCGATGTCACCAGCATCAGCCTTAACATAGGTTGGTCCGCTGTTGTCATGCGCAGAGTGAAGCTTTGCTGTAATTAAGGATGGAGATTTGTTTTAAGGTGCCATAAAATCAATTGCTTATTTCAAATACAGTGAAATTTTGTGGGTGCCTAAGGGGTGTGTTAAGATCTGTTTGTGTTGAAATCTGGCAGCATGAGCTAGACATTGTTGAGGAACAGTGCCTCGAGGCAGGAACTTTTTGTTTTCATGTGTGACAGGTTCTTATAATACACTGCTGACATTGTCCCTACACAATCCAATCATCATTCTGATCATGCCCGATTGATCTTGGTGCCTTGACATTTCTCACTGGTGGCACATGAGGCTCACTCCTCAGGAAGCAGATTTGGAAACCAGTGCTCTCTAACCCATCTCTTCAGTGTGGCTGCACCTTCTGCACCCCACAGTGAGCTCAGCCAAGAGGTGCAGTGCTCCCCTTCCAGAGGGGCTGGGTGATGGCTGCTGGATGCACAGCTCGGCCCTCAGCTCTGACCATAGCACTTTCTATGCATTACATGTTCCAAAATGTAGTTATAAATCATCCTCTGTCACCAGCCCACATAACGAAGGGCTAAATCATGGCACTGCCATGAAATACGAGACAAAATGATATTTTGCTTTCTGGGAGCAAATCCAGAGGCAGCACAACTACATCCCTAGTACTGTACAGGCCAAAATGTTTATCCCTTACATTCTTTACTCACAAATGCCCTCAGGACCAGTTCTGACAAATAACGTTTATGATATTCCCCAAGGGAGACTTCAGCAGTATCCAGCATTTGTATTGCCTCAGATGCTCACCAACCTCCAGGCTCTCCTCTGTGGTTGACAGTACCAGCAGCATCCCATAAGCCATCACTGAAGAGACTTGAATCAGCTTCCTAAGGCAGTGACTATCTTTCCTCACATTTTCTGGGTTTCCTCCAGCCTTCACCTCCCTAGCAGAGCTGGCACAGCGTATTAGGATCCTGCAAAGAGCATACATGCATTTACATCCTTGTCTGTACAAGGCATGGCCTTGGGCAGCATCTCCTCCCAGCCTCAGGAGGACCTGCTGGGTATCTGCGTGTTTCTGGCATCTCTCTGTTCCCTATCTAATCTTGATTCAGCGTGCGGTGTCAATCCCAGCTTGAAACCTAGGGAAAGATTGGTAAAGCTGCATTTCTCTTACAATCAGTTTGAAACTTCATTCTCACTTCTCTCTGCATGAGCACTGAGCCCCAATTTTTTTCAATCTGCCAACATACATTCACCATACAATCATCCCCATATTTCTTCACCTGATTTCCTTTTGTGCTCTCCTTTCCTACATGTCTTTTCCCATTCTTGCTTTATCTTTAATGACTAAAGAAATATGCAGGCTTTTTCAAACAACACAGTTTTCTACATGAGCCACAACATGGTGTGCTTCTTTACAGCTGGTCTGCTTCCCTCATGAGGGAAGATACTCTATGCATCTTGGGAAAAAAGAAAGAAAGGGTGCATCTGAAACAGCTTTTGTGGCAAGACAGGAAATAAATAGTTCTGTTATAAAAACCCTTTAGTAAAGCCAGCTGTGATTGCTGAGCTTGTTCAGAAGTGAACACAGCAATATGAGATATACAAGTTGCATATGAATATATTTATGAAATGCTTGTTTCTTTCCTTTTTTTGTTGTCTTTTTTTTCCAGTTGTTGAAGGTAGAAAGTAAAATCCGAAAAGCTGGTGGTGTGGTTTAACCCGACAGGTGGCTGAGCACTCTAGTCATTTGCTCACTCCCAACCTTCCCAATGCAGTGTGGGAAAGAATGAAAAAAAAACAAAGTAGAACTCATTGGTTGAGATAAAACTATTTACTAAGACAGAGAAAAGAAATAGGATAATAATTATGACAATAGATGTACATATATGTATTTAACAAGTGATGCACAAGCAATTTCTCATCACCCCCTGACCTATGCACAGCTAGCATCTAGAACAGCAGAAGAGAGCCCAGTGAATCCCACCCGATTCAAAACTTCTGCATGACATCATTAGGTATGGAATATCCCTTTGGGCAGTTTAGGTCAGCTCTCCTAATTCTGTTCCCTCCAAGCTCCTTGGGCTCTTTACTGAGAATGGCCTTGGTTCTGTATAACACTGCTTCACAGCAAATATAAACATCAGTGTGTTATCAATATCATTTTTCTCCTGCAACCACAACTCAGCATTATACCAGACAGTCGGAAGAAATCAATTCCCTCCCAGTGAAACTAAGACAGCTGGAATTTTCCTAGCTTCAGGTAGAGCCAGCTTTGCAGGTTACTGTAATACTAGTCCAAGTCTCACAACTGGTAATGCTTTCTCTTCCAGCCCCAGCTCCTAACACCAGGAAATTACAGAGGATCATCAGTGTTCATTTCTGAGTAAATTTTGATCTCAAAAAGTATGAAGCTGCCTCAGAAACGTCGCCTGAGGAAAAAATAAACAAAACAAAACAAGAAGCAAGGTTTAAGAACCTATGATGTTTAAACGAGTCTGATGCTCCTTCAACTGTGTGAATTCTGAAGAGGGGGTCAGCAACACTGTGCATCACAGCTCTACACCAGCTGAAGATAATAGCCCTGTAAGGTATACTACTAAAACTGCAGCACAGTACTGTCCTGAATAAGATTTACCTTATTCTTCTGTGTTCAGATACTGTCCTGATTCAAGTCCTTTCTATCTTCATAATTTATGCAAGACCCGGAAAGAAACATACTTTGTAAGAATATACTGTTAGACAGAATTTACACCAGTGCTGACATTTTATCTATCTACTAACTTGGAACCTAAAACAATTTTTTTACTCCCAAATTATTAATTTGTGCACATTCAGCTAATTGCGATAAAGTTGAAGCAAGGTCTTTCCCTTAACAATCTTTCATTGCTTTCTAACAACTTTACTGTGATATTAACACCTTCCACCTTTGAAGCAAATAACTTATTATCAGTAATTTATAAGGCAGATATGGCAGGCTTCTTACAGCACAGTAGGCAGATCTGAAAGATGTCCGTGAGCTTATTTTGCAAGTCATCTGTAAATGCTTCACTGGCAGAAAATGGCACGATTTAAAACCTTCTTCCCCAAAGAGTGTAAAATGCAGCTTTCATGTTGAAATAATGAGCATATTCTTAAATTCTGTAGGCCAGAAAAATGGAAAGAACTGTTTGATATATGTTGTCAGAGGAGTTCGCTGATTCTGTGCACGCTGAGGTCTGTTGAGGACTTGCACACAGCCTCTGCATGCAGAATGGCCACTGCTCAGTGCTCCAGAAAACAGAAGCTGCCAACCAACCACTGCTGCTTCCTGTGCGTGGGGCTGCTCCCTCCTCCTACACGGTTCAGGAGGCGTTACGTTGTCAGATGGGCCATTTCCCAGGTTCTTCTTTCAGGGTGCCTTCAGCATTATCTATGAAAAAAAGTTGTGCAAACTGCCCTGCAGTGCACTGGTCCTCCTCCAGATGAGGACGGCAAGAAGCTCCTTGAGCTGCCAGTGAAGGCAGTGTCTATTTTACTATCAGGACCTGAGCACTTGCAAGGCATTCTTAGGAGTAACATATTAACCCCTTTTCAAATTATCTCCTCTTCCCTTACACAGGTCACCTTCCAGACTGTAATGTTTTCCCTTGTAGAAAGCAGTCTTTGTCATTTGTTTCAGCAATTACAGTGGAAACTACAAGAGATTTATAGTGAGATAATTTTTTAGTAGGTGTTCTCTAAATTTACAGGAACAGACCTGTCCCATAGTTGTACTTGATTCCCCCTGATAAACGTCCATGCACACCGATATTTGGGATGGGCTCAAACTGATGAAACATCTATGAGTGGTGGGATATGTGAATGTGCATTTCTTTCATATTTGTGCTTGTCCATTCAGTCTTTGGGAGATGTAACGTCTGTTGGAGCTTAGGAGTGCCCTTCTGGGCTCAACAAGGCCATTTTTGTCCCTTTCAGAATCATGGATGTTTGGCTGTATCTCTTTGCTACATGGAGGTGATCAAAATCTATAAACGGAGACAAAGTCAATTCCTCCAGTCTGGGCAACATATCAGAACTGTTTATTGCACTTCATTGTGTCTGAGAAGAGTGCTTCAAATCATAATCAAAATCGCTCTCAGAGGAATGAAAATTGCCTGGTTCATCTTTGCACAGGAAAAAGTAAAACAAATAAAAGTAAAACAAATAAACAGTATTTGTGAAGTATAATATTTTAATTGCCTGTCGAGTAGCCTGCATTCAGCCTGAAATCCCACTGCCTTGTCTTTATTTGTCATGCGATTCACGGAACAGGTCAGTGTTCAGATACAAGGAAAGACAAGCCAGGAGGTAGTAGTGGCCCTTAAAAAAAAATGATTGTACAAAAACATAGTAAAACCTCAAAAGAAATGAGTAATTTCTGACACCTGAATTAATTATAAGTGAAATGGAATGCAAACAACATAAATGAACCTGAAGTTCCTAAGCAGAGAATTCAAAGAATTCATTAAGTACAGAACAATACTGTATCTTTATGCTGTGTGTACTTGGGTACATAAGTATTAAAAGTACACTGTAGCTGAAAATTAATAGAACAGCTGCTTGAATAGCAATACCTTTATTATTCTTTTTAGAATGGGTATGGTTTTTTCCAAGTTACTCTTAAAATCCACACTATTTTAACACTTCACAGCCAAAAGCAGGCTTTGAAACACTGATACTGCTGATTTCTTAGACTCGTCCTAGATTAGACCTCTGATATTGTGTTAGATGGTGTGGAACACTTTAAAAAAACAGCCTTTTAAGGAAGCTGAAGTTCTTGGAGATCTTTACACTGATTTACAAGGAAAAAAATCATAATACTAGTATTAGTTCCACTGGTATTGAGAAGTAACAGAAAGAAATAAGAAGTAATACTTCTGCAAGATTACTTAGTACAATTTAGTAACACCTAGATGCGGTTATGGTAGACACGTGTTTCTTGAACTGCACTACTTACTCTGTGTTCAGCCTGTTACTGTAAGGTTGCAACAAAAGGAACAACAGTTTAATAAGTCATTGCAATCTGCTTTCAGGGGACCACTGCATCTTGGTAAGAGATGCTAAACTTCTTTAAGGAGCATCATTGCAGAGCGCCAAGATGCATTTTTACACATGTAGGTACACATCTGTACCTACACCACATGCAGAGAACAAAATGATTCAAATGGTGTGAGGTCAAAATGTTGCTGGATAGCTCTATCCTTCAGCTAATGCTTGCTGCTTGAGAAACACTTGCTAAGCAGAATTCTTCACCCATACAGGAATCAGACCTAATATGGTCAAAAGAACATAAGGCCATTCCCTGGACTATGGAAGAGATTTCAGTTGTTTCAATGCAACACAGAGAATTTGAGAAAAGGCAGAGCTACAGGTCAATTGTCTTGCAAAAAATAAGTGCCCAGCCTATAACATGTGACACTAAAAAGCTGCTTGTGGAGAACATTATGAACTGTAAATTGTCATCTCATTCAGTCACCCTAATGATGACCATGGTCAGTTTCTTTTTAGGTGCCTAGAATCCAACGGTGTGACTGCCCTCTGTAAAGAGCAAGCAATCCATCTGCCTTCGGTAGTCTGCAATACAGGAAAAACTCCATTACGCACTTGCAGTTCCTCTTTATGGCAGAGAATCTGTATTTAGGGATTCAGATTTATAGTCCTTCCAAATGCAGGATAAAAGAGGTTATCATCTCCAGCTGCCTGTCCTTTTGCTTCGCCAGAGGTTATTGCTCTTCCAGCAGAGACAATTGAAAGGCTACCACATTATGTGTGCTGCTCACAGCCTGGCACATTGATTTCAGCTTACTTTATTAACAGGCTGAACTATGAGCGTAGGTGGCAGCGCACTCTGACTTACCATCCCTAGTGGGCCTAGCTAACTTGCTTGTCAGCTCCCATCGGTAATAGCCAAATTCCACCACTATTGAGGGCAAAGCCCTAAAGCCCTGTGCAGGATACAGAGACAATGGATGTGTTCTAAGCAATGAACCTCCAGGACAGCCACTTTCCCAGCCTCACTAATGGCATCCCCGTCTGGCACACAGCATTTGTGGATTCACTTGAGTGGCGAGCAGTGCAACTCCAAAGCCCTGCTCCAGTTTCACAGGGGAAGGCACTGAACTGAACTCCTAAAGGGACTCCTTTTCATCAGTTGTGTGCTATTGAGAGAATTACACGCTGTTTCACTTATGTCTGAATGATGTGTGGTCTGAGAACGACTAATCCAACAGAATTCTGTGAGACCTAGTGCATGAATGGTGGACCTGGAGCTGCTCGGCACACGCAAGGTCTGCTGAATGCCAGACAGCAAGAGGTAGTGAGGTACAACTTATGGATGTAAATCAGCAGAATTTCAGCAGCTCAGATGTGAGGAAACAATGTCTGAAATGTCTAATAGCTAATTAATTCTGAAGGTAGACAACTCACAAGTGCAATTCGGGTTCCTTATTGGATTTGGCCTTTTTGATCTATAGGTATTCCAGAATGCATCTGTAAATCAGTGGGAGTTAAGGAATTAAGTGTCTTTTCTGACATTTTCCATCTGCAAGCATCTAAATACCTATCAGTCTGAATCATGAGGAATTATCTGCAGTATGATGAAGTGTGAGACTTTTGCTCAGAATCACACAGAATCATAGAATGGCCAGGGTTGGAAGGGACCTCAAGGATCATGAATGTCCAATCCCCCTGCCACATGCAGGGCCTCCAGCCTCAACATTTAATGCTAGACCAGGCTGCCCAGGGCCCCATCCAATCCGGCCTTGAACACCTCCAGGGATGTGGCATCCACAGCCTCTCTGGGCAGCTGTTCCAGCACCTCACCACTCTCATAGTAAAAAACTTCCCCCTGACATCCAACCTCAATCTTCCCTCCCTCAGCTTAAAACCATTTCCCCCTGTCCTGCTGTTATCTACCCTTTCAAAGAGTTGATTCCCCTCCTGTTTGTAGGCTCCCCTTAGGTACTTGAAATGCTGCAATGAGGTCACCCCACAGCCTTCTTTTCTTCAGGCTGAACAAGCCCAGCTCCCTCAGCCTGTCTTCACAGGGCAGGTGCTCCAGCCCCCTGATCATCTTTGTGGCTCTCTTCTGGACCCTCTCCAACAGGTCCATCTTTTTTGTACTGCAGGCTCCACACTTGGACGCAGTATTCCAGATAGGGCCTCAAAAGGGCAAAGTAGAGGGGAACAATCACCTCCCTGTCCCTTCTTCTGATGGAGCCCAGGATCCTGTTTGCCTTCCAAGCCACAAGGGCACACTGCTGGCTCACATTAAGTTTTTCATCTATCAAGACCCCCAGGTCCTCCTCCACAGGGCTGCTCTCAAGGACCACTCCTTCCAGTCTGTATGGATGCCTGGGATTCCTCCAGCCCAAGCACATAACTCTGCACTTTGCTGCTTTGAGCCTCATCAGATTCACCCGGGCCCGCCTTTCTAGCCTCTTGAAGTCCCTCTGAATGGCATCCCTTCCTTCAACCACACAACTGTCAAAGTGTCGACTACACAACTCAGCTTGGTGCCGTCAGCAAACTTGCTGAGGGTGCACTCGATTCCGTCATCAATGTCGATAAAGATGTTAAGACTGACCCCTGGGGGATGCCACTCATTAAAGGCCTTGTCAAGTTCAGCTAAGTGAAATCTATTTCTTTTCCCTTGTCCACCAATGCCATCACTCCATCATAGAAGGACATCACACTGGAAAAACATGACCCTTCTCTGGTGAAGCCATACTGGCTGTCAGGGATCATACACACATTCCTCACGTGATCAAGCTTGTCATCCAGGATGATCTGTTCCATGATCTTCCCAGACACACAGGTGAGACTCACTGGCCTGTAGTTCCCAGGGTCCTCTTTGGTCCCTTTCTTGTAAGTGGGAGTGATGTGACCCTTCTTCCAGTCACCTGGGACCTCACTTGACAGCTACATCTTTTCAAATATGATGGAGAGAGGCTCAGCAACCACCTCAGCCAGTTCCTTCAGAACCTTGGGATGTGCACCATCCAGCATGTATACATAGACTTGTACACATTTAGTCTCATCAGGCAGTCTCAGACCTGTTCTGTCCTCACAGTGGGGGGGGAGGGGAGGGATTCAGCACCTTTTTCATGTCCCTCGCCAAGTCCAGATCCTCCTGTGCCTTGGCTTTCCTGATCCCACATCTGCAAATCCTGATGGCATCCCTGTATTCTTCCCAGGTAACACAGCCTTGTTTCCAGAGCTTGTACACACCTTTCTTCGCCCTCAGCACATCCATCAGGTCCTTACCGAGCAACGCCAGCTTCCTACCTCCTCTGTCTGCTTTCTTATTCAGAGGGATGGAGAGCTCTTGCACACTCAGGAAGGCATAGTTGAAGAGTAACCAGCTCTCCTCAACATTTTTGTTTTTAAAGACAGCACCCCAGGGGATCTTGGCCAACAGTCCATTGAACAGCTTTAAGTTCGCTCTTCCAAAGTTCAGGGTCCTGACCCCACTCTTTTCCAGGCCCACATCCCTCGAGATCATGAACTTGACCAGGGCATGGTCACTGCAACCCAGGCTACCTCCAACCTTAACATCACTAATGATTTCCTCTGCATTGGTGAGCAGCAGGTCCAGCAATGCTTCACCTCTAGTTGGTCTGTCCAACACCTGGGCCAGAAAGTTATCATCAACACATCCCAGGAGCCTCCCTACCTCTGGCAACTCACTGTGTGGTCTTTCCAAGAGATATCTGGATATTCTTGCTCAGGCAGAAGTGACCTTGCTTGAGTAGAGGGCTTTCAGCATGGATCAAAATAAAATTCATACAGTGATTAGGAACATCAGAAAGACCCTCTGATACAGGCATTCCTGAATAGAAAAGAAATATTGTAGAAGATATCCAGGCATTGTTAATTATATTCAACCCATTAAGCACAAGCATCATACAGATAAAAAAATCATTTGGGACTGACAGGTTTTCGTATTGCCACCCTGAGGCTTACCCCACATTTAGAGTAATACCCATTGATTTCTGCTGACATTAATGATCCATTAACAGCTATGGAAAGCTGTTCTTAGCTTCTACCCTTCCCCGCCTCCTGCTCACTAAGCTCTCTGGGTGTTGCTGCTAAAGACGTCACACAGGCAGTATTTCTTCTGACAGTCTTCTATCTGATACCAGGCTTTGAAGTAGAAAAAATGTTTTACTCAATGACCAGCAAGAATGGGCAGGGTTGACCATATCCTCGTAATAGATGGAATTTTGTTGAAATAAACCATTCCAATTAACAAAAATCCTGATTAACAAAGGACCCATGTATATTTTAGGTAGGGATACACTCAATTTTTGTGTATTTATTTAATCCAAATTCAAACATTTTGGCTGTGTAGATGTAGATGATTCTTCCCTTTCTTTCCATTCCTCCTCCTCACCTAAGTCTAATAATTTTGAGGCTACGAATGATTAGAACAACGAGCCAATTAGAAGGATAGTTTGCCATGGGATCATATGATACTTAAGAAATAATAAATACACAGAGCAGAGTGTAAGTGACAGAATAAATAGCAAGAGAATAAGATAGTGAAAGCTGAAATTAATAGAGAAAAACAGAGAAATTATAGAAAAAGGAGTAGAAAATGTTGTTGCTGCTTTCTATTGTAATCACGTCACTAGAGATACATAAATTGATCCAATTCATAAACTTTAAATCCCTTAATGGAGATGAGAAATAGTACAACAGTAAAATATATAATATTTGGGACTGGTCTTTATTGGCAGAGTAAACAGACATGACTTTTAGTCAAGCTGCAGCTGCTAATAGAGAGCATTTCCACTAGAGAATAATGCTAGAACTTCAGACTCCACTGAAAACATGTTAAAGAAGTTTAAACATCTCTTGACATAAAGTGATCAGTGTATATCGTAGCATTATCAGTCTCTCAGCTATTCATATGCAGGCTTTCAAGTGTCTGTTTTATTCCAGTCTTTTTGCTCTTCTGAAGTTGCACAGAAGTTGTTCTAGAAATCGGTGCTCATGTCTTTGTGACTATACGTAAATTGAACTAATAGGAAAAATGTTATAAGCCTCCGGGGAAATTGTGTGGCTCTCTATAGTATTTGCTTGATCCTCCAGCTACTCTAAGAGGAGCTATTTCTAAGGCTATCAATTAAGTGGTGATGAGTAACTGAGGTAACATCAGAGCTATTCACTTCAGAACTGCTATTCCATCTCTCATTTAGGAAGGTAGATCTTGAAGCCTGCTAGCCTCACAGCAAAGCTCTTCTGGTCTCAACTCTGTTTCTGTATCAAATTAGGGCACTCAGGAGCTGTCATTCTTGTCAATGAGACCTCTTGCGAGGATGCAAGACCTTGATATCTCTAGATGCCACTAGAAGTTCCAAAAGGTATCCTAGGCATCATAAGCTCTGTTTTTAAGTGAACATTAGCAAGAACTCTAAACTGAGGACGTTCTTCTTTAGCCTACAGATTTTCTAGATGCTGAGATTAATTTGCTCTGCTTTGCTAAGAAGGTAACTGTGGCTTAACTTTTTGGGGGAAATAATGAAGTGAAAAATAAAAATCAACAACAATTACACTAATGAACAGTTACATAAAATCCATTCATTAAGAGGCAGGAAATTGAAGGGATTATAAACTTGCAAGAATTTTAAGTGTGGGAAAGTTAGCACAGTGGATCACTAAATCCATCAGTAGCTCACAAAAAAATGCCCTGTATGAAAGCAGAGTAACACATGTTTCTTCCTAAATCACAGCTACAGATTGACTTGGGGCTGCATAAAATAAATGTTACTAGCATCTTTAATATTCATTTTTTAAAGAATTACAAAGAAATAGGAGTGAAAAAGTTCCCCATCCAGCCACTAATCCAATAATCTACTATCTGCACTGCATATACTGACAGAGACAAAGAGTAGGACCATTCAAAGAAATCAGGTTTCATCGCTGCAGCCACAGGCCAATGTGTACTTACATAATATCAGAAAAAATAGCCTATTAGAAGCACAAGAAACATGGAGGCAAGGTGAAAATTGAAAGTTATTTGGATTGCAGTTGTCCATTTTATTTTTATCCTACGTCCCTTTTTCATCTTCAGTAGAAAAAGAAGAAAAAAAATCTCAAAAGTAAACTAGATCCAGAACTGGAAGCAAAACAAAATTATTTGAATTGACGTGAGCTAAAGGCCCAATTGAATTTTGGAAGAACAAAATTAAAAACCTGAATCTATTAAGGTGCATTATTTGACTGACAGTCCCTGTCAGGTACTAATTAACCTCAGCAGCATCCAAGCACAATGCAGATAAGGTACTAGCTTATTGCAGCCACAGAAACAAAAAAAAAATGAAAGTAGGGAGCTGCATCAAATTAAAAGTGAGTACACATTTGCACACATTTTTCTGGTTTTGCAACACAGCTATCAATTCGTAATGGTCAACCTGACTTTCCTGAGATTGGAGATTTACTATTATTTCCTTGGGTTTAAAATCAGTAACTATAAAAAAAAGTCCCCATATGTCTTCCACTCATGATTACTACATTCCTGAAAAGTATCTGAAAGTAGTAACATGACAGCAGGGTTTTCAGGTTACATTTCTTACCAGCTTTGTAGCTGGTTCCCATCTGAAGCCCCGTGTCCATTTGTGTTAAGTCACTAAAAAGCGAATTATCTTGACATTTTATTTCAATAGCCTGGCTTTGCTTTGGCTAAACATGAAACGTTGAACTTCCAGGGTATGAACTTTCCCCAGCAGTTTATGTTTTGGGAACACGGGGCTACAGAGTGAAAGAGAAGGAGAAAACAACAGAATCAATACTAGACTAATAGTTCCTTAGCAAAGGAATCACTTTCCAAGATGGGAGGGGAACAAATCTTGCCTCAATCTATATTCTGATATTTTTAAACATATAAATTATTCACAGCATAACATAAGCCTTTTCCACTGAGGCAATAAACTTAAAGATTCCCATCCACAAGACAGTCGCCCTATATTAACCCACCAATTCATTACCCCAAGCGATGTAAGTGTAAAAAATGCACTTATCTTAATAGAACAACACACTGCACATGTGGTTTTAGTAAAGTCCTGAATGTACTTGCATGCCAATAACCTATAGCTCAGAAAGCATATTAGTGTGCCTCCTCCTGTGGAGGAAGTGAAAATGAGGCAGAAAAGAGAGATGATAGTGACCCACTGAATAAGAAACTGAGCTTCAAAGACATATTGCTGAGACCGGCATCTTGTCTGGATGAAAAAAAGAAAAGGAACATGGGCAAATGTCCAGGTAAAATCTCTACCACATGAGTATATTGTAACATGAGTTGCTCAAGACTGGGATGTGTCATGTGCCACAGGAGAGAGCTTCACGTTACCTTTCTTCCTATTCATCCAGTGCTGGCCACCATCAAAGACAAGTTATTGGACTCAACGGAAAGGTTCCTGCCTTCTTACGGGAGATACAGAAGAATTTACCCTTGCACACTATGCGTGTATAGTTATAATGTTCCTTCCAATCTACATCTTCAGAAAGAATTATTTCTCAAATAACTGGCTACCAAAAGAAGGAACAATGTAGCAGGAAGGCTGAAAGAACTGAGAGGGAGCACTGCAGCACTGGCAGCAGTAGAAGGAAAACAAGATTATAGACCAAAAGCTAGTTGGTTTTGTTTATACACCTGAGATTTGGAGTCAGAGTGCAGGATGTTGCCCATAGTTTTAGGGCCTTTATTGCTAAAGGGTTACATGATTCATTTTTCTGTTAGAGTATTTGAGGTAGCCTTTACAAAGCTTCTTTTTTCTCCTTTCATGAATCATAACAAAGAATCATCTTTGATAAGATCTATATTCATTTTAGTAATTAACCAAGTCTTCAAAATGCATTTTGGTTAACAACACTAAGAATATTTTTATCTTCTGACTTTTTTATTTTATTTTTTACTTTTGTCAACAATATGTGTGAGAAGGGGTTTTGAATGTGCAAAATATACAGAGCTCCCCCTGAAAGTGGAGGCAAACATGAAAGCAATCTAAGAGCTGGAAGCAGTTTACTCTATACTTTAAAAAGAGATTTTTCAACTGAGAAGTAACAGCATGCAATAAAAAATAACTGGAAAAGAACATTTACCTGCCTGCAAGAGGAAACCTTCCAAGGCAGTCTGTTAAAACCAAGACTTATTTTAAGGAAAAGGTGGAGAAGGGGAGTATAGCAATTATACATACCAAAATAATGGGAAAAGCATTACTACAGAGATCTGATGACAGAGGACTGGCACAATAGAAAGGTGCTATAAAAGAAGGACTAATTGCTCACCTGTATCAGAAGCATCTAGGTTCACAGGGGAAAACTTCACCAGGGAGGAGTCTCCAGAAAGACTCTTCCCCAGTGGCAGTCAGCCCTTAAATGGGATCTAAGAGAGGCAGAGCCAGGCTCCAACCATTCCAGTCACACTGCTGAATTGCCTTCACCTGTACTCCCAGAGCTGACCCAGTCCTTTCCCAGGTGATCAATCACTGGTTCAGGCCATGACTCAAACAGTTCCCATACACTCCACCCTTTCACAGCATGAACCAATGATTGAGCCAGCTGGAGAGTGTGCCTTCCCTAATACAGGAACCCAACACACACCAACACTTATACAATCGCCCGTCGCGATGCAGGTTGACACAATGTAAGACAACTGATGATTGGTTTGTGGTTGGGGTTCATGTTCTCTCATGGGCCTGTGCTTGATGGTGATACTGGATGCATGCAGTTGTTTGGTACAGATCCACTTAATGTTCCATCAGTCCCACATAGGCCATCACTGGGTGTCATGCTCTCACAGTGACATTGGAACACTTTGATGACATTTTGCTCCTTCCAGTGATCCTAGAGACTCAACAAACTCACAGAGAGTAGTACAGATGTTTCAGAGGTACCAGGAGGGGAAGGCCTGCCCTCTAGGGCAGAATACAGGCTGCATTCCTATCCTAGGTCAACACTTCAGCTTACACTGGGGCACATCCCACCCACCTGTATCACACCCTTTGGCCAGGTATCTGTGGCTGCATAACTATATCAGGCATCAAAGGGGGGTCCTGATCTGCCATATGGACATGATGAAGATCCCCTTAGCAATGAAGACCGGGGTGTTGACCACAACAACTGCAGGCCATTTACTTATTACCAGGCAAATGACTGATTCCCCAACCTCCAATAATCTCCTCAAGGCGCAAGTGGGCCACACCATTTTGGTCCTACTTGCACCTTCCAAGGCCATTCTATTGGTGCCATTGTATGGGTGCCCAGTTCTAGATTCTCAGGGACAGGAAGCAGAAGGTCAGTTACTGTCAGTTTGGGGTCTTACCCAACTATCAGTGCCCAAAATTTGGATCCTAAGCAGGGAAGCCCATGTTGTCTGTAGCATTTTCAGGACACTGAGTCTGCTGTCTCCAGTGCTTTCAATCAGTTATTTATTATATCTTTCTTCTGCTCCATGCCAGACCTGAGACCAGAACCCAGTGAGGGTCCAAACAGAACTCTGGTGTTGCCACAGGTCCCAGCCAAACCCATCCTGAGTTACATGGACTTCAGGTTCAGCTGGAAGGGTAGGACTGAATATACCCAATGCCTGGGCTTGTTTAACTGCCAGTTTAGCCTGCTGGAAAGCCTCATGTTCCATTCTCCCCCAGTCCCACAGTTGCGCCTTTTTCATGAATCTGTATAATGGTCTCAGCCCAACTATCTGTGCAGATATTCAGGATACCATCACCGGGTTCCTCAGTTATAACCATCCACACAGCTCACAGTTCTGCCCATTGGCTGCTCTGACCATCCCCCTTGTCAATGCAGACAGTTTCAGTGAAAGGATGGTATGCCACTGCTCTCCATTTGCTCAGGTTACCCTTGCTGGACCTATCCATGTACCAGGCATCTTCAGGAATGGGATATTTCCCCTCCTGAATGGGACTTTTCTCTTGTGGAGTGACCACTGTTACTTTCAGCGCATCCTTGAAAGGGGTGATATTGAAATTTTTAATTTCCCTCCAACTGCCTCCATAGCTAGAGGAGAACATGATGGGGCTGGCAATCAACTTTTGCAAATTGCACCCCGGCCTGGATTAAGTCATGGAACACTTGTTACCTGTATGGGTCCCAGTTGAGCAATTTGTTGAGCAGGTCTCCTGGTCTTCATTACAGGGAGGACCTCTGCACATTCCAACATTTGGATATTGCCCCGTTTTGAAGGTGCTCTGCCTCCCCTAGAACAGCTACCAATTGTGCATCCTACTGGATGATGGCCTCCAAGGCTACTAAGGGATTCAATACGGACAACAGTGTGCCATACAGTTGGGGAGGAGCTTGTTGTAATATGAGGTCCCTCATACCCACAAAAAACTTAACCAAGTCTGGACTCTCAAAGGCATCGTCATATATTGCCTTCTTCCTCCATTAAGGTTCATAGACCAGTGTTTGTCAGAACATCACTTTTGTTCAGCCACGTGATTCTACACACTGCCATTATCCATTGTATTAGGGAATGGTTTTCATTATTATGTAGCAAAGTGGCATACAGCTTCTGTCTGAGTGCCAGATGTGTGGTAAGGGATACCAGTTAAGAAACGTCAGGTCCATTAATTACCACACTTCCAGCTCCTATCCCATAATCTTAACAGCCAAGCTGGTACACTTTCTCCTGGTCTCTGGTTAAATCACTGTAACATATCCATGAGCTCAGCAGCTGTGTACAGTTGTGCCATTACATGTAATGAGATAGGTGCAGGGAGGCCATTCTTTGGGTACCAACCCTGCAAGTCAGTGTTAGATTTTCTTTGTCTTCTGAGTTACTACTGGCCTTCTTTCTTGGATCCTCTGGTTGACTTTTAGTACATTTGGCATCCTTGGGTTCAACTAGAATCCAAGGATTCTGCCGATAAAAGTCTTTGTTGGCTTCTAATAATATGTGTCTTAATTTTAAAGGCGAAGTTCCATTTAAAGGTGGAGCAGTTTGCCGTGTTAAAGATGTAATTTTATTTTCCAGTTGTCTAATTTGAGATTTCAAAAGCTCATTTTAATCTTTTAAGACTTCTTCCAAGGAACGATATGCATTAATAGTGAGAAGCAGCAGCCATGCCACAGCAGACAGTGCTACTATTCTTTCCTCAGTTGTCAAAAAGTTTTGTCCTAGTTTATTCAGGAAATCAGACATTTTTGAAGGCAATTTAATAATGGAGGTATTGTCCCATATAAGTCCTTGTACCTAAGGTTCCTGAAGTAGCCTTAAATTGTACCTTTAAAACAGTAAACTGTACTATTCCAATGAATAAAAATTAATTGCAAAACTGCTAGCTTTAACATAGGTTCGTAATTATACTATCATATACAGTATAATCACTATATCATATATTCTATACAGGCAAGAAAATTTTATATAACATGTTTCTTCAGCAAGATAAGCCATGTTCTCAGAGAAGAGGCAATCACTGCATTTTGTGATTTCAGCATGCTGTTCTGTGGGAAATGTAGAAAGCATGTTTTTAAAGTATGAAATAAAGTAAAGGCCAGAGAATCATATCCCTTCAGCCAGGCTGCCAAAAACTATTTATGGAACTAAAATTCTCAAGAGCATAAAGTAATTCATACTATGTCAATGCCTGTACTAAGAACTTTCCATTAGTAAATATATGAGGGAATAACATCTATCCATCTGCTTAGTGACTGTACACAAAAGCTGCTATATGTCAATCATTAATCCACCTGCAAATAGAGAATTTTATTTTTTTATTTTTTGTTAATCCCCTGGAAGGCAAGTTTACTGTTTATTTCTTCTTATTTCTTTTCTGTGATTTAAAAACAATCTTTATTCTTACAGGTTTCTTACAGATACTGACAGATATATTTTCTTCTCGGTAATATATTCACTTTTCATACAGCTCTACTATCAACCACCTTGCTTTTCTTCCATTGTAGAATGACCAGGTTACATGCACCAGATCTTTTTCATCTTGTTCAAGTTCTTTTGAGAGTGAGCTCAATGCCTTTGCTGTAATGATGTTTGTTCTACTAGCAGTCATTCAGATGTGGCTTATGCTGCTGCTATTTTTCTTGATCAGATAGAAGTCCTTCTAGCTTCAGGCATAACAGGAATGCAAGAAAAGTATTTGTAAGAATCAGAAGCGTCTTAATTTGATACAACAAGATAACATCAACCACGACTTCTAGTACTGCTTCTTAAAAGCTAATCAAGCAAGTATTGTGTAGCAATGA
The DNA here is from genome assembly GCA_035772895.1 of Perdix hodgsoniae. Taxonomy (NCBI): domain Eukaryota; kingdom Metazoa; phylum Chordata; class Aves; order Galliformes; family Phasianidae; genus Perdix; species Perdix hodgsoniae. The sequence goes on from JAPSGF010000069.1 coordinate 3,507,974, forward strand.
GAGAAATAAACTTCAGTGAAGGAGGGTTATTGGCAGCTGCGAGCCACATTGAGAAATCATTGTTATCAGCTGGGATCAAGAAAGGTTGCTTAGCTTTTTGTTGTTTTGCATGCTGCTGCTTTTTACAGGTTGGTTTCTGCGGGGACAGTCTGCATTGCTAATATTCCTGCATTAGAGTAGGTATGTAATATCAAAGGTAATCTTTGCTATAAGTACAGGTACTATTTCAACTTTTCAGAACTGTCACAGAATAAAAGCTAATTTAATTGTGCTAGTCACTGAAAGTGACTCACCACAAGCAACTAACTTGCAAATCAATGAATAAACAGGCAAAAACCAAGCCTTGTGTGTTACAGTTAGAAAACCATTTGCTTAAGTTATTTTAGGAGCATAAGGAAAATATTAAGATAACAAATTTCAAATTTACTTTAGCTATCAAGCCTTTTGGAAAGGGTAGATAAATAGTACTGGGTATGTAGCTTGTCCAAAAGGTTTGCCTACACAATCTATCACTGTTTCACTTTGCTTATTACATTAACTGCTAGCATTATTATCTGCTAATACCCAGAAAGCCAAGCGAATTATAGTCCCCCTGTGCTGGGCAATGTCAAGCAAATTACTATAGGAGACAGTCCATGTTTTGGAAACACTGTGTTCTGCATGGTCACTGTGCTGCAGGGACAAAACAAAGCCTTTCTGTCCTGCTCACGGTCCGAGTGATGCAGCTCAGGGGCAGGAAGGGCCCATAGCTGTACAGCTGTGTTCCTGCCTCGTCCCTTCAGCTCCAAGTAGAGGTTCACATCGAGTGCTTTAGGTGGTATAAACGCAGTTCATGGCCCTGCCTTGTGGCAGGAGGAGTTGGAACTTGATGGTCTTTGGGGTCCCTTCCAACCCAAGTCATTCTACAGAAAACTGTCCAGCATTGTGTTCCTAATTAAGGGTAATTGGCATGATATATTTAAATAGATAGACTAAATATCTTTTGTTTTTTGTCAGCAGCATGGGACATTTTTAATGCTGTTAACTAGTGTTCTCCTTTCCATGGGGAAAATGTCAGATGCAAGGTAAAACTAGGCATACAGCTTTATTCATTACAAAATATTATTGCTCCAAATATGTCTCCTTAAAATAAGGTATTTATTAAAAATAAAATGATTAATTTACAGTGCCAGAAAATTCTCACAAATATATTGTGTTACATATTATGATGTATCCTATTTCGTTTCCAATGGGATAAAAGCCAGGTTTCTCACACAAAAGCTTATGCAACCACAGCTTAGCATTCCCAAGCCCACAGACTCTATGAATAATATTCAAGTAAAAAACACTAGGTTTCACCTGCTTCCATGTCAAAAGCAAAGAAATAAAATTCAAAGGTATGGCACATTCAATGCACAGTCACAGATCAATCCTGCTGATCGGTTTCAGCTACAAAATTGGCCAAGATTTGAGAATCTTTTCAGTTACGATCTGCATGTCAAATCTGAAATCAATGCTAAGACCTGTCAGATTTTTCCAGGCTTTGGACTGATAATAATTACATTGCTTTGGTGGATGTACAGCTTGGATCTTAAAGCTGCTAAAATTTAAGGAAATAATGCCTTCTTGCCTTGTTCCTTCGTTCTCTCTGCATGGAAGGAAAGTATTTTGTTTTCTTCCTCTGCATTTAAATGGGCACCAGCTGTAAAGTGGGAATCCAAATCCTGATTCAGGCTTCTCCCAAATTTAGAAATTTGGGATTTATGGCTTTATTTTGGGCATTTTTGCCCTTCCAAATGCTGTGACACATCAGCTAAGCATTTTCTCAAGAGTAAATGCCCAGGAGTACACCGCATGCTGACAGCTCATCCTGAGAGCAGCTCTCGCTACTTCTTAGCACACAGCTTCTGCAGCTCCTCTGTTTTGATGAGGGAAAAAAAAAACATAATAATGATATCTGCATACACGTTCACATACCATTATACTTATTATACTGTATGTGTTTATTAAAATGTTATTTTAGTACACAGTACACACCTGATGCAATTTGTTACTTGTCACTTCACAGTTAGATTGCAGTTCCCGACTTGAAGGATTTACCAAGCAGAAATAACAGGGGAAGTCTTATGCTGAATGGAGTGATGTAGTGTATGTGTCTGAAACATTTAATATTTGTATTTTTTTTCCACACTGAAAAGCTTTCTTAAGTCTTCATCATTTTGAAGGGACTGTCCTGTCCACTTAATAGAGAACTGAAGAAGGATGCCTTAATGAAATAATATTTTAGACAGACATAACTTGACTTCCTGCACCTCCTGTGCTGTTTCTATCTGGCAGTTGTTCGAAGATGTATTTGATAGAGTTCTTCAGATGCTGCATGCCTCACCACATCCATGACCCCGGTATGTTTCGGTTCCATTTCTACAAAACGAATAAGCACAGTTCTTTCCTATCCTGACAGGACTGGGCCGTTTATTTGCCATTCCTCAGTCATAATGGCAATTCTGCAGAAATGGAGTAAAAATAAGAATTTGTGAAATCTGGACATTGCATAACACACATTCTATCCAGATGGTGGAACTAAGTTGTCTGTAAACACTTTCCAGTAATGTTGAAGGGACATGGTGTAGAAAAGTCAGGGCTGTGGGTTGGAATTTAAACCCTTTCTTACCATTAATTTAGCAAGGGAAATCATCTCCTTGCTTTTCTTTCCTTCTCATTCCCAGGTCCATCATTTATGATGTATCATACAAGGCAGGTTATAAAATTGCAAGCATTAAGCTCTAGACAGAATTAGCTTTTTCACATACTATCTCTTGTGACTGTGGCATTTGCAGGATCGTATATTGTGCTGCAGAACAGATCAAAGTATTTCAGCATGCAGCAAGATAAAGCAGGTCAAGAACTGTCTCCAGAGGAACTGACAGATCCACATTTCTGCATCTGAAAAGTTAAGGTGTATAGTAAAAAGTCACCAGCCAGGGAGGGTTGTTTGTTTTTTCCATGTTTTTGTGGCTTTTTAACATTTATGGAATAAATTTTGAATTCTTATTTTGACCCCAGAAAGGCTGCAAATACACTTCACAGTTCTGAACAGCACGTACATTAAAATAAAAGATTTTGTTTTCAACATGAGTTAACATCACTCTAATCTATGGCTTTTTTTTTTTTTCCTCCACTGCTTCCCAGTATTGATGGTTTTAGACCACCAGCTCAGCCTAGCAGTAAGTGTTCACTAATGACAGCAGAGTAATCAATATCATGTTTCTTCTGTTATTGGCCTTAGACCCCCCCTCCTCAGTGCTCCCGAACTGCTGCTGCTGAGTGAGATATCCTAACAAATCATCTCAGTTAGTCATTTCTCCAAAGTGATCATCGTGTTCTAAAGAGCCGAATCAGCCTGATTATAATCTGTGATAGATTAGCCTTTCAGTGTGGTGGGAGAAAATTAGCACAGTATTACCTCCTTGGTCTTGGATGGAAGTGAGGTTTCCACTTCTGCATTCTTCCATTGGAAAAGTGAGCAGAAAGCTCAGAGCAGGAGTAATCCAAAATGTGCTTCCTGCCCCTTAGTAGAGTCACAGAATTGTTTGAGCTGGGGGGGACTCTTAAAGGCCATCTAGTCCAACTCCCCTGCAATGAACAGGGACATCTCACAGGAATAGCAGGTGCTCACAGTCCTACCCAGCCTGACCTTGATGATCTCCAAGACCAGGACACCCACCACATCCAGCCTGTTCCAGTGCCTCACAATCCCTATTGTAAAAAAAAATTTCTTACATCCAATCTAAATCTTTCCTCTTTTAGTTTGAGACCATTTCCCCTTGTCTTGTCTCAACAGACTCTACTAAAGAGTCTGTCCCCTTCCTTCTTATAGATCCCCTTTTGATATTTAAAGGTCTCCCTGGAGCCTTCTTCAGGCTGAACAGCCCGAGCTCTCTCACCCTGCTCTCATGTGGAAGGTGTTCCATCCCTGAGATCATTTTTCTGGCCCTCTGGACACATTTCTACATGTCCACATCTCTCCTGCACTGAGGACTCCACATCTGGTCACAGTGCAGATGTGAGTACAGGTGAGGTTTCCCCAGCACAGAGCAGAAGGGCAGGATAACCTCCCTTCCCCTACTGGCCATACTTCTTTTCACGCAGCCCCCAGTGTGATTGGTTTTGTTGGCTGCAAGGGCACAATGCTGGATCATATCCAGCTTGCCATCCTTTTCAGGAGGGTTTACATATAATCATAGAATTGCTCAGGTTGTAAAGGACTTTAAAGATCACTGAGTCCAACTGATATTGTCGACTGGGGTTGACATGACCCAGGTGCAAGACCTTGCACTTGGATTTGTTCAACCTCCTGAGGTTCACCTGGGCCCATGGATGGAGTCTAAGTCCCTCCAGATGGCATTCTGTCTCTCCGGGATATTGACTGCACCCCATAGGTTGGTTTCATCCACAAACTTGCTCAATCCCACTGCTGATCTGATTGATTAAGATACTAAAGAGCTCTGGTCCCAGTACTAACCTGTGAGGATTATTACTCATCACTGATCTTCATCTGGACACTGAGCCATTGACCACTACTCTCTGGGTACAATCTCACAACCCATTCCTCACCCATTGGACAATCCACTCATCAAATCCATATACTTCCAATTTGGAGAGAAGGATGTTGTGAGGAGCCATCCCAAAGGCCTTTACTGAAGTCCAGACTGATGAACTCAGTGGCTCCTCTAGTCCACTGAGGAAGGACCTGCCCTTGGTGAAGCCATGCTGGTTGTCCCATGCCACCTCCCTCTATTCCTTGTGCTTTAGCACAGCTTTCAGGAGGATCCGCTCTGTGATCTTTCTTGGTACTCTCTTGATGAGACTGACAGGTCAGTAGTTCCCTGGGTCATCCTTTTTGCTCTTCTTAAAAATGGGTGTGACACTGACTTTTTTTCATGTCACCAGGGGCTGCGACTGACCACTATGACTCTTAAAATATCATTGAGAACAGCTTGGTGACATCATCAGTCAATTCCTTCAGGACTATGAGACGCATTTCATCAGGACTTATAGATGTTCAGGTTCCTCAGGCAGCTGCAAATCTGATCTCCTCACAGCAGGAGGAGCATTGTTCCTTTTCCAATTGATGTACCTATAGAAGCCTTTCTTATCCTTCTTTGCACTCCTACACAAGGCCAGTTCCAGCTCAGTCTTGGCCTTCCTGACCCCATCCCTACACGCCCAAGCAGCATCCTTCTATTCCTCCCATTTATTAAAACTATTGATTTATCATTTCATATTTTCTGTTAAATAGATATCCTGCCCCAAGAAAACTTATGATGCAGGGAGAAGGGAGAAATACACAGTCCCTCTCCAATTAGTACAAAGTATGAAGCCAGACCCATGCTGCCCTTATGATAAGGGTTGCATTTCAATAACGCTTGTCATGAGTGGCAGCTCTTCAGTTCTGTGTCTGCTGCTGTGACTGCACTTTAGCTGTGGAAAACTGTAGGCATTACCTGACTTGACTTTCAATGCCCTGCAAGTGGCTGCTGTGCATTAAATCCATCAGAATTCTTACACCAAATAAGCTTTGACATTATCTCACTTCACTGTTGTTGTATGTTAATATAATCTAAATGTAGGTAATGAAAAACAAACTCTAATTTAAGAGGAATCTCGTTTAGCTATCGCTTATATTTCTGATGCTTACATCTGCATAAGGCAGTGAGAAGAATAAAAGATCAGGGACTGAGTCAGCTCGGGTTTTCTAGGCTTGCCAAAAGCTCCTTGTCCAAATTTCTTCCTTCTAAAAGCAACTCTTAGGCTGCCAGGCTTCTTCATACTGCTTCAGCTGCCATCAGCGTGATGTGCTCAGTGACATTGCAGCTTTCCCTACCAACACCTCTTCAAGGAGGGTTGTGGCTCCGAGGTTTGATGTAAACAGTGACTTACATTCTTATAGTAACTGTATGAGGGCTGCTCCAAAAGTAATGCTTTTTTTTTTTTTTTTTTTAAATGTTGGCCCACAGTGTCAGAAGCAGATGTTGCTGAAATGGCAGTAGAGGTTGAACCTTCCCATCAATACTCTGTTGCATTTTGTTGCTGTGTGACAAATGGCAGCAGAGGGGAAGTCTGACCAAATGGCATTTGATGTGGAAGTGCATAGGAAGCAAAGCAGTGGCATTGAAGAGCCACCTGGACATGCCCATTGTAAAAATGGTACTGAATTTCCTCAAAGGTTAGAGCTCATGCAGTGTTTGCAGATAACTTCCGGTGAACTACACTTTGTCCCTGCCTTGAAAAGTTTGAGTTGCTCTGTGAAGTTTCATACATTCTGCTACTCCTTCCCTTTCTCTGCCACCCTTTTTTAGTGCCAAAGCACAAAGCCTGCCATGTAATCTGGAGAAAGAGAAGAACGGAGCCTTACTGTATGGAACAACTGCTAGGAAAATTCAGGGAAGTGGAACTGTTAGTATACCTCTGATTTGGAAAGAAGCAAATTAGAAGTGAGGGAAAGTTAGGAAAGGGAAACATTACTTATATGTAATTAAACAGCAACATAAGTTGAGATAGAATATCCTATTTAGATGTATAAATTGTAGAAAAAAGTTAAAGATGTTAGCAATAAAAATAAATACCACAATGACTATAGTGAGAGGTGTATTTGCCTGAAAGAAAAGGAAAAAATATCAAGATAAGGAAGGTCAGCATGGCTCTGATGTCTTTAAAATGTGATACTGGTAACAAGTGAGAGACTTAACAAGGCTTTTTACAGAGAAATGCACTGTACTGCAGAAACTGGTATCTGTGGAGTGTCTCAAGTATTGTTTCATATTTATTGCCATTTACTCTGGGATTTTCTTCTAACAGCCCAATTTATTTTGCAGTTCACTTTGGGTACTGTTTTACTATGCTATGCCCACCTGAATTAATTCTGCTCTTCTGCCTCTCTTTGGGTATTTTCTGCCACATGAAAACCACCCTGAAGCTAGGACTGTGCAAGTGTGGAAATCAAGAAGCAAGGATCTTTTCTCCCTTCATCTGCTCACTTGGATTCACTGGGCATCTGTACAGACCCAGGCAAGGCCTGCCTTGACATTCATTTAACCTACCAATAGCTGGCTAATATACACCCATTTCAGTCATATTTTCTTAATTATGATAATTTGCCTAAGGGCTGGTCTTTCTTAGAAAAACATCTATTCTGTGGTTCTGATAATCACTACCATGGAGCAGTCTCTTTCCAATAGAATATGATATGGAAAAACACTGAGAAGGGACTTTGGTCTTCATTATATGTGATATTTGGGTACATCTAGAATATTATTATAATATGAAAATAAGGCTACGGATATTGATGATTTGTTCTTTTTTTTTTTTTTCTGACAAGTTTAAGAATTTGTGGAAGAAATGAAATGGCTGCATGAGATACTGCTGATGGTCTACAAAATATCACTGGCCCTTCTGAAACCAAAGGCTCTGTCAAATATGTATGAAAATGTGAGTAATCTGATGATGTATTTAATCTTGGATTCACTATATTCCTTTTGGGGAAACTAATAGGACTTTTCTGTCCAATTCTATTGCTTCAGCTTAGACTGGAGATAAGAAATGCAGCAATGAGTCACATGTTCATGTTCACTGTACACAAGGTTGAAATATTTAGCCTTTAGATTGACCTTGTGGCTTGCCATACCGAAGATTCCTTTTACCAACCTAGCAAAGACATATTTAAAAGAAGTTTTCTCTATAGCAAGAACTACTTGTTAAATTTACTCAAAATTCTCAAAAGTCTGTTTCCTTGAAATACCTTTTTTTCTCTAAATATCCTAACCACTGAAATGTCTACTCCAGATTTTCCACACTTTCCATGCTTGTGGATTTATTTTTTCATTAAAATGTACACTGTAACAAGTACAACAATTTGGTACATATCTTTGCAATGCATGAGATACCATAGAATTTTTTTTCTTTTTTTTTTTTTGCTGTCATACAGTTACCACGTTTCAACTACCTACAATTCTACAGCACTTTATCACGTGAGAAACTAGGAATATGCTTGTAGCAGCACACTCAAAGTAGGCAGAGTACAGTTCAAAGGGATTCAGAAGAGACACTGAAATGCATGTGAAGAAGGAATAGGCATTTAAGTTCAGCTCAGCTCATACCAACCCTCCATGCAGCTGTTTTGACAGCATTTGCTGAAGTCATTTGCTGTTTGAATCTCTCTGAAAACAACCAGTATTTCTCCCCTGACTTTATTAGGCTCGGTTTTTCCCCTTTATATGGAGAAATCACAGAACTCTGTAGCACACTGGAGATTTCATTTGCTGTGCTTTCACCTAAAATGCCGGAGATTTCACCTACAATGGAAAAATTGGGTCATGTAATAGCAAATGTTGATATCACACAAGGAACGGTGACATTCCTGTCAGCAAATGTAAGTGGAAAGAATATTAATGGCTTGGAAGCATGAAAGGTCAAAAATATTTATTCAAATATACCAACAGATACTCTTTATTTATTTATTTATATTTGCTTGATATGCTTTCCTCTTGGATTTGGTAAACATAATGCTGTATTAGTATTCCCGCAATGACTTATGCCTGTGCATATAGTTGAAATAATTCACCAAATAAATGCTCAAAATAGCTTTGCAACACTTCATGACTTATTCATGAGGCATGCTGTTTGCAAATGAGATGACAACACACACCAAAGGAACTTTCTTCTGAATCACTTCTAGTGGTACTTGATAACTTATATACAAAGCTGCATATGTTTTGTATTATAATTGGTTTGTACCAAACTATTTCTAGGTGAGTCAGATAACAAGAAGTGGCAGAAAACTTATGCCAACCTTCGTATTTTGCTGCTGTGTGCTCCTCAAGATATAACGACTATGCATTTATTCCACTGATCTGTTCCTTTCTCCAACATGTAACTATGATATTTCTGTGATATTCTACAGGTTTCCATAAATTGCAGCACGAGAGGAGATGTCAAGCATTTTCATTAAGGAATTTAGAGGCACTGACTAGATATTCTTTTTGGAGGCTGAAGGCACCCTTCCACCTCCTCATTTTGCTTAAGATTACCCAGAGGTCCCCAGTATGCCCAGCAGGATGTCTTTAGTCATATGTTTTTGGGCAGTAAGAGTTAATGCTTTCTCAGTTGTTTTTGTTGGAGTTGTTTACTTGCACATACACTTGAAAATTTATTTGGTCAGAGGATTGAACATGACTTTGTGATCTACAAACTCAATCCCTTACTTCAGATGGTCTCTTTTTTTTTCCTTCTTCTTTTTATTTATTTTTTTTTTTTTTCTAAAATAGAGTTCAACCACTTCCAACGGGAAGGATTGTGATTGCTCCCCCTTAGCACAAGGGTCTGTGGTGATTGCAGAATTTTGCTGGCTTTTAGGAAACTTGCATCTAACTCCTTACATTGTATAAGGCAAAATGGAACTATAAAACAAGACTTTCCACACTGAACCCGCTAACTGGTGAGCGTTAGCAAAACCGCATGAAGGTCTTGTACCTGTTTTCTTAATGGTGAAATGCAACTGACTAATGTAACTCATGACCACAAGAAGTGGACAGGAAGGGGAGAGCCTGGACTGAACATTTTTGCCTGGACTACAACATGGTGCTATTTGTTGACATAAGGACATAGCTGCTTTGCACTGGCAACTGAGAGAAAAGCAGTTACATATGCCTATGGGGCAGGTGACAGATCAGTGTGGACTTCAAGGATTTTAGCAGCACAAAAGGGCTTGACATAGTGGCTGTTATGCACCTCTTTCTTTGAGATAGTAGATTTCTCTCAAGCATGGCCAGTCAAGACTAGCAAAATGGTAGGCAAAGATGGAGGAAAGACTATGATTGTTAAGCCATTATCCGTTGTTCATCCATTGCATCGCAGAAGCTGTATTACTACTTCTTTTGAGATAAAAAAAATCACAGAATCACCAAGGTTGGAAAAGACCTCTAAGGTCATCCAGTCCAACTGCCCACCTATCAACAGAATCATAGAAAATGTTTAGACAAGCAAGTAATTTTTTGGTGGAAACAGGCCAGATTCAATGAGATTCTCTGATACCGTTTCATTGCTATGCATTTGCCTCTGACTTAAGAACTTTGAGCTCCAGTTTTCTACCACTTGTTTAGTACTTACTGACTGGTTCTCATTTGGATGTCTGGAAATAATCAATTCTCAGTTTTCCCACTATGTCTAACAGTCATCACACAGTAACCAATATAGAGTAGAAACACACTTGTAAATGAAACACCAGCATCCTCATCCAATTCTAGAATGGAATATTAATCCATAGGTCTGTGCAGCCTCACGTGGATTTATTTAAATTCATCTGGGCTTTGTGAAAGATAACTTCCTCTGTAAACCCTGGGACTGCTTTAGTGCTACAGATCAACGCTGGATAAATTTTACCTTCCGTAAGAGCCTCCAACAGTAACAACTCAGCAGGATGACTCAAATTATACACACAATGATGGTGCATTTGTTACAGAACGTAAAGGTTTCTTGGTTGTATCTCTGTATTTGCTCAGCTAGAGATTCAATGTAGATGAAGCAAAGACCAGATTCTGTTGTCAGAGAACTTAACACAGTTATTTGTTCCAGTTCATTGGCTGATTTTCCTGCTCAAAATCAGATGCATCTTTTAGCAGACGTTCAGTTAAGCAAGAATGACAGAAACAAAAGGCAAATGGTCATTTTGGGCAATTAAGTAAACATAAGAAAATATTCAGAATATAAATATTCAGAAGGTAGGTATTATGAATGACATTTTAAAATAACAGGCAATGGATTGTGATATCAACACTGGGCTAACTTTGGAAAAAGAGAGCAGGTCAGAGCTTCCTAGAGCTGCCCTAATAACACAACATGTTGCTGACTTGTCAGTGAGAAGGTTAGTCAGGGAAGTTGGAAGTGAAGAGGAACATGTTTGAAAGGAATACCTTTACCTAAATATTTTGCTTTAATTCAAACATAATTTAATGAGTGAAGAAGAATGTAGAACAGAAAATGGCAACCAAAATTGCAGGAAAGTGATAAATTTCCTAGTTTCTTCTTACACTTTTTCCTTGGAAAGCCATTAGAGCCACGTTCCCTGTGGCACTACCTGCCAGGATAAGACAATATTGAAAATTTTTAAGGAAACAATATATTTATTGGTATATAGAACTGTAAGAGAATGCCATGCATACAAAATAGTTGGCTGCTCCTCCATACTGTGGAGGCTAACATTTTTGTGGTTTTTTTCATCCAATCTGCTTTTCTCCTTAAAACTCTGAAAGTGTCTATGATTGAAATGCCTCAAATACCAAATGGAAACTACAAGAAATCTTAGAGGCAAGTCTTTCACAGCTGATCTAGATATATGAAACTATAATCATTGTTCCCAGACTTAATGTCTTTCTATTAATTGGAAAAGCCTCTTGATTTCTTTGGAATAAATAAATAAGTAGTGGGAGATAATGGAAAAATCTATTAAAATAGAGCCATAGGAATCAAGACTTTGTAAAAACTATTTAGAAGCATAGGTGAAAGACTATCAAAAAGGTAAAACTCACGAGAGAAGTTATCCTTTGAAAATTGTACTAGAAAAAGTCACACAAATTGGTAGGAAACAGACCATCTTATCCACAGACAAAATACATTTTCTTTCAACTTTGACTTGTTCCAGAGTGAATGAGTGAAGATCAGGTAGAGGTCATCGTTCTGAGAGATTCTCAATGGCAGAAAACTGCTTTCGCAAATCTGAGATTTAAATGACAAGATCCATCCAAAATTTTTCTTCATGCACTGTGAGTTGATTATGTCTACAAAAGTAGTCCTGTATTGAACACAGAAGATGTTCTAACACCAGTTGAAGGTACATTTAGGCAAGTTTAATTCAAGTGCTTTGGTTAATGCTGCCACCAGTACAACCAGGGCATCACAGTTCTCAGTAGATCTTAGCCTCAGCTAGTGAGCAGAGTATTGCAGTGGCTGAGGGAGAAACAGAAACACTGCTTATGCCTTTGTAGGTCAGCTGTGGTCAGGGGAACGACTTGGCTTAGTACAGGAGTTACTTTAGGACAGTTCTAATTTAGTTTGGAATTCAGACCATATTAGCTTTAAAAAGTAAATGTAATTTCCTTTTGAAGGACGCCTCTTGTAACTCATAGCCTGACTCTTTCCTGTATATTAAGCCAAAGAAGATCTTTGTTTAATACAGGAAGTACGTAGCATATGGTGGCTCCATGAGCAATTACATTATTATTGAGTAATTTTATTTAGGGCCAAAACCAGAAACATTAGCCCATGCAATGAGTAGGGATTGGTCACATCTAATTCATTGTCTCAAACAAAAACAAGGAAATTATGTTAACTATTAAAAATTAATGCAGTCCACAGTTAAAATTAAAAAGCAAAATTAACGAGTGGGGACTGGATCCTCATGTGCTTTCCTTCCATAGACTCTCCTTGCAGGAAGTAGGACATCTCTAGTGCTCCTCAGATGAGGATAAAGCCTCCAAACACATCCCTTTTGGCCATAATATGTAGATAAGTTATCATTTATTCCTGTTCCACACCTATAATTTTGATAACCCAGGTTATTGAAGGCTGACAGAGGATAATGACTTGTCAATCAGCAGACACTGTCCTAGCCACTGATTTGCCAACTAGCCACAGGCAAAGTGACCTTATCTCTCCCATCTGAATTTTATTAGCTGCCTTGTGAGTTTAATAAAATAGTTGGAAGCTGTAAATAAATTGTTATTATACATGTTATATTACCTACTATAAGGAGCAGGTTTGTCACAAACTACAAAGCATTTAAAAGCAAGAGATTCTCTGTTGTTTTGCAGGCTCCTTTGAAGGAAGGAGGAATCTCAGAAATTGCTCATTTGGGGCTGTGGGTATTTTCTCTTTCTTCCTGCAGCCCATCAGCACTCTTACATCAAGCCACTTTTTCTATCCCTGGGTTCCGGATACAGGCACATCTTAATTTACATCCTTAGATGCCTACCACATTCATGGAACAGTTTAATGTTAGGCCCAAACTGCACTTGCTCTGCCCTCAACCTGAGGTTCAGGCTTGGCTTGTAAATTGCCAGTGCCATTAGTGACACGGGAGCCTCAAAGCTTGAGGCTTTCAGCAGTTCAATTTCAGACACTGTCTTTTGTCCAACCAACATCAGACAGCAACTCAGTGATGGGTATCTGTAGCTGAAAGTACAGGGAACATCACCAGCTCTTATGAAATTTTCCAGGGGGAGAGGATGTCAGCTGGAGCTGTGGATGTGATAAGAGGACTTGGAGAGTTGAGACCCACACAGGGATCTTCAAGGCTGCCTGGCTGACCACATCTCCCAGGGCTGCAGGCTCTCAGCTACAGCTGCTCTGGAAAGCCTCCTTTCGTCAACTCAATTAGTCTTACCCTAGAAAAGCAGACTACTTTTGCTTTGCTTCATTCCAAAGCATAAAGCTGTTGTATTTTTGCTTTTCCTTCCTTGCCCTTTGCTTCTGCTGCAACATAAAACCCAAAGCCCTTTACTCAATGAGTATAGGATCCTCTGTGACACTGGCCTCCCTTCATGGCGTGGTTGGGCTAAAGGTTAATTCAAAACCTGCAAGACAAACCAAGGAATATTGGTGGTCCTGAAAGGGTATTTTCTTGGTGTTGAGTGGAAACCTGCAGCATGCATTCATTCTTGAGGTTCATGATTCTGTAGAAGATGAAACCTTAATGTAGGGCATCAAATTGGCAGCAGAGAGGGATAAGTTCCCTCAGATCTACATGGCACCCAAGGCGGATGGTCCCAGCAAGCTGCAGGAGTACCAGAGTGCTGCAGGAGGTGGCTTAGCAGAGCCTGCTGGGATAAACATCAAAAAGACAACAGTCACCAGCAGCTGGGGTTGGATGTGGATGTGGAACTGCTTATGATTAAACTTCCTCAGCATACTTACAGCATCAAATGCTTGTGGGTTATTCAGAGCCTGTAGAGAACTCAAGGCTTAATCAGAATTGGCTATCGCCCTCAGGTCTCCTCTCCTTGTTGCCACTGAAGGCAAAGCAGGGACTCAATGAATCTAGCAAAAACAAACTTTCCTCTCACGTTACCCCCTCTGAAATACATTGGAAGAATGGAGAGGGAGAAGTGTCTTCCGTGTTAATGATGCCTTTAATTTTCTTTTGGGGCAGACAGGAGTTACAATCTCATAGGTGACTTCAGGGAACTCAGTAGCACCCAAAACACACAGGGAATAATGCTACTAGACAAAATTTAAGAGTATAAAATATTTGGGTTTTTATTTTCATATGTATTTGGTGTTCTAATATATAACTTAGAAGCAGGAACAGCTGTTTTCATTTTTGTTGACTGGATAGTGTTAGAATAAATCAGATAAAGCAGAGGAAAGAAGCTGCATGCCTCAGATTTATTGCATGCTAACAAATTAACTAAAAGAGTACATAAATACGTTACCAACAACAGCCTGTAGAAACCTTTAAACAAAGAGTCTTCCAATTAAAATGCGAAAAAAGAAAAATTATTTCTGGTAAATGTTCCCTTTCCTTTTATTGATGAATGGAACTTCTACTCACTAAAATGGTATCAATTAACTTTTTTTTTTTCTAAGGTTTCAAAGAAAGGAGTGGAATTTAATTCTGGTTGCAAAGCTGTTATATTAACAAAGCTTGAGTAAGACTTTTACTTTACTGCATCCAGCATAAAATTGCATGTTCTGAGCTATAATGTAATGCCAAAAATTTGCCCGAACTAACTCCTGCTGTAGACAACCACCACTGTAGATATATAAAACAGAAGCTCACGGTGATTAATTTAAAGGTCAATTTCTGCTTTTGACAATGAGCTGGCAAGCTCACAGAGTCAAAGTTTGCTGGTACAAGTGTCATGAACTGACTTCAATAGAACTGATTTCAGTAAGAACAGTAGAATAACTTGATTCACAAGTGCACATGAATTTGTATGAGAAATGTAAGACACAATATGGGTTTATGGAAATGTAAGTAATATTGGATGGATGTAGGCACTGCTGTGCTTTAAATTCTTTAAATGATGAGCCAGTACCTACAAAGAACAAGAAACGGTGTATTTTAATGTCATTAACTTGCATATAAACCTAGGTCCTTCTGCTCTTTTGGGTTTGAAGCATGGACCAGGTGCCACACTGTCAGAGAAGAATGACTGACCCTAATATTACAGCTTTCTGGTGAGGCTTTCCACGTTATTTCAGTATCAGTATCTTCTGAATTTTGAAAACTTATTTCACTATCACTGTCTTCTGAATTTTGTAAGCTTATTGCTAGAAGTTTATGGTATACAGTTGATGTTAACTGAGTGAGGGTTGGACATCATTTGTCTGGTGAAGTGAAAAAAAACTGTGCATGTGAACTAAATTATATTCTTGATCCTATTTACAGCAAAAACAAACAAACAAAAAAAAAAAACCCACAGAATAGTCAAACTGGAAAAAAACAAGAAAAAAGAAAAACAAATAAGATGAGGAAAGGAAATGTAAAACTTTCAGGGAGTCTTGCAGGTGTTTTACAAGGAAGAAGGAAGAAGGAAATCACTCTTTCTGGCTGTAATGGAAATGTATGCTAACACACACACACACACACAAGAAAAAAAAAGCATATCCAAATCCTTCTGTTTACCCATATTATCTCATCTAACTGAAAGAAAATTTGAGTTCTCTGATATGCAATCTACACTGTACCCCATACTGGCTTGAAGATAAATAGAAGTACAAAATTCATTTCTATACATTTTTGTTTATGAGACCTTTGTGCTGTGATCCAGCTCCATGGGATCTTCCAGGGGTAAGACCAACCGACAGGGAAGGATACCCAAGTAGTCCCTGTGAGTGATAATTTCCAAAGGTCCAACAGTACCGCTTAGAATATTCCAGATACCTGCTGGATTCATTTGTGTGCATTTAACCATAAACCCTTAATCCATGTAATCTCTTTGCAAGTTTGGCTGTATTTGGTATTTTTGAAAAGAAAAGAAGCACTGCATTTCAGGTTGGACTCGCTGAGCACACGTTTCTGAAAAATAAATAAATAAATAAATAAATAAATAAATAAATAAATAAATAAAAAGGAGGAAGGGGGAAATAAGGTACCTTGCAAGTTTCATGAGATTTCCCTTGGTTTTGAAGCCAACTCTTATCACCTGCACCTTTTTCACCTTTCTCTTTCATGCTGATAAGACCTTGCCTGTTTAGTCAGGCTTCAAGTGAAGCCAGTTCCTGATGTCCCAGTTTGCTTGTGCCATGGTTCTGTATGCATACAGGAGGATTGATTTTAACAAGATCAATATTGTCTGTATATGATTTCTCCACTCTTTTTCCCCGTTTAAGTCTCCTGAAGGTGATAAGTAATGGAGAAATTTATTCCATACCCAGATATATATTTATCACTCCATTCCTTGCCAACAACCATATCTTAGGAATTGGATGGATTTCTGCTGTATCTTCCTAGAAACCAGCTTGATTCTTAAAATTTGAAAATCTTTTTTTATTTATTTATATTTCATACATTTATTTATTTATTTATTTATTTATATTTTTACTTTTCAGAATAACAGCAACTAAACCACAAATCACATTGGTGGTTTTTTTTTTATTTTGTTTTGTTGTTTCTGTTAGTTACTGCACCATGAAATTATAGCCCATATAGTTTCAAAAGGTTATGCGTGGGATTCAACACACAACAACATAAGTTCTGAGAGATTTCACAACCAAAATCTCACACAGTGCTCTGAAAATGTATGAGAGATTCTGAAAAGTTTACTGACCAAGCCTAGTAGATGGTCAGTATACCTGGAAGCTCTAAATCAGGAAGCAGTTTTGTCTCCTTGTTTTTTATTTCTCTGACAGCAAAGTGACATGACTGACCCAACTGAGGTATCTGGTGACATTACGGATTCCCTTTGGTGCCCCAGCCATCTGCAAGGAGTTGGCAAGTATGACATCGAGCATATGGGATACCTACACCTCTCCACAGTGGCAGCTGTATGCCATCAGGCATTTCAAGTGGATTTGGATGCCTATGGTTAAGAAGTTACGTCCTGTCCCTTAAAACCCGTATTTTTCCATCAATTTCTTTGCAGTTTACTGCCATTCAGATGTGTTGGAACAGGGAGTAATTAGCTGAGAGTTATTGTTAGTTCCTTGCAAATTGGAGATGCCTGGATATATAATCTGTGAAAGTCTGACCATCAAATGATTTAGTTCAGCCTTTGAGAAGTGACACCAAATGTTTTCAATAAAGCTGCAAGGTGGATGACTGTGATGGGAAGGCCAGTTTCTTGGGACTCTTTGGTATGCATACAACGGATAAGATGATTCTAGCTGTTCTTTTGCCAAGGCAGACCAATATGGCTTTACAAGAACTGTAAGGGAAAGATAGAATGGTCTTGACAGCTTGACTGGTCTGTAAACGAGTCAGATCTCAAGGCTGCTTTGCCACTCAGGCATTTTGATAAGAAGCCTGCAAGGTTAGGCTCTACCAACAGAACCACGTTCATGATCTTAATGCAGAAGTTACATAAATGAATAGTTGCTTAGTCAACTAAAATGTCACTAGTTAACATAGTTAACAAAATGTTTGCAATGGAATAATTCTTTGGAGTGACTTTCCCTGAACAATATCTTCGGCAGCTATTGGTTAGAAAGAATAACCACCTGGCTAAAATTTTGCTTGTTAGTGTTCATTTGACTGTATTCATCATCAATTTTATGCCTTATTTGTTTTTTCAATATTTTCTGTCCCCACTGTACAAAATCAACAGTAATAGCTTTCAAGGTAGGTGTCCAGATATGGATATTTCCAGATATTTCCCCTGGCTTTACACCTAAGAATTTCTCCTTGAAAAGGAACTTCAATTCAGTAAAATAGAATGCTGACTTAAAAATCAGTCGGTTTTCAAATATAAGAAAGATCACATTTCTCTATTTTAAGCTTGCAATCTTTTCCTCTTGGTAATAGTTTCTAGTCATTACCCAAGTATATATGTCACTCTGCTATTTGGAAAACTATTAGATGGTTAAACAAGGCTGTGACCTAGAGGCTGTGAAAGTCAGTAAGGTCTCCCACATGAGCTCAGTGAGCATTATCTCATACTGTACTTAGCACCCAGGAGGTTTATTATCCCTATCTCTTATCTGGTCTATGGGGTATGATAGGGCTCTGACAGTGACTTGTGTGTAGAAATGTGTGTTTTCCTTTTATCTCTGTGCTGACTCTCCATCAGTTACCAGGGTTTAAATATTGTCTTTGTAAAATGAGCTTTAGTAAGTGTTTGGCATAGGTATATAGATGCTTTCCATTGTAGCTGTAAAGACCACTGCTATTAAGAGGTTTTTAAAGACAAATTGCTAGATACTGTCTGTTTGGTTGTTTTAAACCTGCTAAGCTGCCACAGTCCAGGATAATGACTGTAAGGAAAACTTCTTTGAGAAGTCTTAACAATTTCTTCCAGGATTCACAAAGTATTTTTCAAATGGTGCTACAAAAATCCGCCAAACCCCAAGTCTGGGGATTCACTGTGTGTTTCATTTTGAAAGAAAAACAGCTTTATATATATATATACATATATATACACATATATATATATATATAAAAAGCTGTTTTTCTTATATGTATTCTTTTCATATATATATATAAAAAAAACTTTTCTGTGTTACTTATCAAAATTCAAACCAGAGCAAAATTCAGATCTTCTATTGCAATTTCATTTACCCTTGCAAACTCACAATCTCCTGCTATTTGAAATGAAGCATAGGGATTGCTGGAGTTATCACATTCATTTTTCTGAAACAGCTGCTGTCAGAACAGGTTGTAGCTCTTCGAATCACTTTATCTGTAGCACTAATGGCATTAGGTACATGCGCATGGGTCACAAGGCAGTACCTTCCATGATTTCCCCAGAGCCATTAGATGGTAATGATACTCAGATTAAGGGAGTTACCAAAGTGAGCAAGTAGCTTCAGGATCATCACAGCTGCATCAGGGGTGGGGGCTCTATCAGGATAGCTTGATGGGTCACAACTTGATTTTTCATGCACCATATGGATTGAATCTGCCACTACTGACAGCAGAAGCAGACAATGTGTTTCACAGAACAGCTGACAGCTTTCAGGCTAAGTGATAGAATTAAGTTTCAGGGTTGTGCAGGTCTTCTATAAAATGGCTGGCCATCTACTCTGGATTATAGATATTAAAATGGCTACTGCAGACAACTTTGAAAATAACATGACTTAGAACACTAAGTGCCTTCTTCATTAAAGTCATATATGGGACACGATACACGGAGTAGAATAAGAAAAAAAAAGGTGGTAGAGGACATGAAAAGTACTGATCCCTAATGACAATGAAAGCATTTCTGAATTATTTCATGTTTTCAAGTCATTGCTTTCAAACCCATTATATATTCAGACCCATTATTTAACCATTTTAGTGCCATTTTAGTGGCAGTTTGTGCCACTATTTCACATTCTGTGTTTCCCAGGGGTTTTAAATGTCTGAGTTAGTAAGGCTCCTTCTTACACAAAGAAGTGCAGTGGGAATTATGCAAAAACCTGCTAACAAGCAGCCTGCTCTCACCAAGGTCTAATTCCTCAGAGCTTGTTGTGCACATTTCGTACACTGCTCCTCTGGACCCTGGATGCTCATGGAATATTAAGTGTATTCTCACCTATTTCACAGGCAGAAAGTGAAGCAAGTACACTAGAAAAAAAAAAAAAAAAAAAGTGTTTTTTATGTGTGTTTAAGGAATTATGAAGTACCTCTCTGCAGACTTTTTGGAAGGGCTGTTCAGTGACACGATGGGAAGGCTCAGGTCTCTTTCCATGAGAACATTTCTCTATAGCTTGCATTATGTTTGGGTTGGTTTCTTTCATTTAATTCCTAAAACAAATGGGCTAGGTCAGCTTCCTGATTCCAGAAGATAATTTGGACCTAATTTTTAAAACTTTAAGCTATTCTAATTCTTTTTAATGGCGGTTTTGTCTCACTGTAATTTGAGGAGGAAGCAATTAATCTTATCAGTTAAATAATGAATGTCCTGTAATGGAACATACTCCAGAAGTTTCAACAGTTCATTTGCTGTTAATGACACAGAAAGGGTGAGGACAGAGAGTGCGTCTATCAAGATGAAATACTGAAAGAATATGATCACAGATCACAATCCCTGTTCATTGCAGGGGAGTTGGTCTGTGTGGCCTTCATAGGTCCCTTCCAACTCTAAGGATTCTATGATCTTATATGAATTCAGTATCTTATAGCGGCAGCTGAGTCTGTAACAACTCCAGCCACAGCAGAGGAGTAGTTACCTGCTTTTTGTGGAGGTGAAACATAGGTTCACCAGCAAGCACTGATGACAAATGGGACTGCCATTGTTTGTCATAGGTCATGTCTAACCTGAGAGACTCAGAGTACCATTTCTGGGTCTAGGTGCTAATTCTAATTGCACTGTGACTCAGTGCTGACCCAGAAACCACCATACCCCATGCTCTATTCCAGAACTAGCTGAACAGTATAGGTTTGTCCCAGCCAAGGTCTTGCTTTGTACAGCTGAAGGAAGCAGACCCTTACAAATGTGGGGAGCCCTGATAACCTTCCAGGCCTCTCTCTTTGAGCCACTTCACACAGAGAACTTTAGCTTGCCAAGAAGGCTCTGCAAGCAAGATATTCTCAGCTGAAATGCATACTGTAATTTTTTATTGGCAAATGTGAACAAAAGACAGCTGAGATTTAATGAGTGAATAGGCTATGTGTTAGTATGCTCACCACATCTAATAGGAATTCCAGAGGCTTTCTGATTAGGTGGAAAGGTCAGGAGAATGGCCAGGCTCTGCTGCTTGCTGAAGTGAATCCTTGATGTTGCTGAGTTAGCATCTTCAAACAGATGTTTCGTTGTTTTGGTTTTTGTTTTTTTTCTTCAGGATTTTATACTTCTCTATTCTAGTGGAGTTTTTATTGTTGTTGTTGTTTTTCATCTTGAATTATTTAAGTACTCATAGTCATATTACCAATCCTACCTGTTTGTAATTCTACCTATCTTATGACTCTGAAGGAATCCATACAGCTACCTTGCACCTAATTTCATTTGAGCTCAGAGCCAAGTTTACACAGCTGGGTCCCACCAGAGCAGGGCCTTAGGGCACAGCCAAAACCTACAGCACAGATACAGTCACTAAATCAAGGTGGGAGTTTACCTTAATTTTTTAGAAGAATCAGAATTTCACCCATGGAACAGACATATTGACAGATCTTTGTTCTTACTCTGGACCAAAGGTTTCTCAATGGGAACCGACTTAGAAGATGAAAGGCAAAATGTTGGAGTAACTCTACCTCTTTAGGAGCATGATTTACATTTCTAATTTTTAATAGTGATATACTCTGAGAAACTTTGATTAGTAAATAAATTGTTTGAGAATGCTTTCTTTTTTGCTGCACATTTAAGGAAGTCTTGTTTCCTTTAACTGCAGTTAAATGCTGCAGTTGGTGAAAATTGTTTTCAGAAAAGATTAGCAAACAGATACTGCAATCTCTATGCCTCGGTATTTGAGACAAAAGAAAGAACATGCAAATTTAGGGGTGGAGGAGGATCTAAGAGAAATTATAGTTATGTTATTTCTTCTACTGTGATTATTAGCAGCGATGCACTATTCATCAGTTCTCAGGCTTTATCAGTTCCTGCATTTTTTGAAGTATGGTGTAGTTCACTAAATAAATTATGTATGAGGGCATCTAGAATGTTAAGATCTTTCTGATGGTTTATACTAAAAGTGGAGCATCTGTCTTTGTACGTGCTTCTACAGAAAACTTAATCAGATCTGTAGGTCACTTTCTTGGCAAAGCACATGCCATGTTCCTGTACATCCAAGTGCATTGAACCCAACTGCATCCAAGTCTGGAATGTTGCACTAGGAAACATGCAGGCTTCTAACTCAATGGACCTGGATGATTCAAAAGACAAAGTTAGA
Source organism: Perdix hodgsoniae (assembly GCA_035772895.1). Lineage (NCBI taxonomy): Eukaryota > Metazoa > Chordata > Aves > Galliformes > Phasianidae > Perdix > Perdix hodgsoniae. The sequence continues at coordinate 3,529,970 of JAPSGF010000069.1, forward strand.
AGGTCGGATCTCAAAGCTCCACCTGAGATGGATCCCTGTGAGATCTGACCTATAATCACACACACACAAAAAAACAAAGAAAATACAAGATAGACCAGCACGGGGGTGCCCCCTGATCAATGCCCCCATGCTTAAACTCACCTGTATGTGACAGCCCGCCCCAATACGCAACAAGATTAATGGACTTAGTACAGCAATTTCAACAAAAGCCTAGGGAAGGTATACCGGCCTAAGTTTTAAAATTATGGGAACCAGGAGCAGAAAGTGTAGTTAATGGACCAGAAATTTCTAAGTTGGCATCCATCACCTCACACCCTGCCCTCAGATAAAGATTATATGCCACCATACCACATCAGGATGAAAACCATTCATTAATAGATTGGTTAATGGCAGCATGCCACATTTCTTGGCCTAATACTTGGCCTTTGCCAAGATTGACCAGCAAGCTAATTATATTGTACTTCAATTATGGAAATAGTTGCAAGATGATTAGGAACTTCAAAATACTTCTGAAAGAGCAGGGTTACAAATAATTCAACAAATACCAGTAAGAACCTGGAACCTAGAAGGGCTTTATAGTCCCTCATAGAAGGAAAAAGCCTCCTCAGATGATTCAAGCTGCAATGCCCAAGCCACCTGAGGAAAAAGACCTGGTACTTGGACAGTTTATGATGTGACAGGGGATGTTAGTTCCCCTTTAACCAGGACCTCCAAACAGGATCAGAGGCCCTATGTAGAATTAAAGATTTTTTCGATCCTGAAAAAGCATATAACAGGCTATGGCACTGGTGGACATGAGCATGGAAACTTCAGTCACTTATGGTGATCAGACTAAATTTCAAAGAAACAGAGTAATGATTGGTGGTTTTGGGAGACAGACCATTCCTATCACCCAAAAGTGGTTGAAACTGGGGGTGCATCTCCAGTATAAAGTGTCTATTGCCCCAGTCCCAGAATACATCTTGGACATAGATGTACTATCGAGTCAGATTCTCCAGACAACTATAGGAGAGTTCAGACAATGAGAGAACTGCATTAGTATCTGAGCAGGCAATATTAAGAGGCCATGCAAGTCATGAGCCTATTCCCCTGCCCAGTCCACTCAGGATCACTAATAGTAAACAGTATAAACTCCCAGGGGGAAGGGGTAGGAGGAAATATCTAAAACAGTGCAGGAGTTAGAAAAAGTAGGGATCATAAGGCCTGCAAAGAGCCCATATAATTTCCCCATATGGCCAGTACAGAAGCCAGATGGCACGTGGAGAATGACAGAGGATTACACAGAATTAAACAAGGTCATGCCACCCATTCATGCAACCGTTCCCAATATTGCCTTTTTGATGAACACACTGAGCAGGGAGATAGAAACTTACCATTGTGTCCTAGACCTGGCCAATGCATTCTTCAGCACTCCTATCCGTGAAGAATCACAAGACAAGTGTCGCGGTGCATTAGATCCTTGTATTAGGGAGGACTCACCCTTCAACCATCCCGATCATTAGATCTTGATGTAAAGGGAAGGAGTGTATGGGAATTGTTGTCCAGTGATTGAGCACCTAGGGAAAGGACCAAGTCAGTCCTGGGAGCACAGGTGAAGGCAATTCAGCTGTGTGACAGGAAGACCTTATTTAAGGGCTGGCTGGCACTGGAGAAGGATCATTTTCTGGGTGTCCCTTCTTGGTGGAGTTCTCTTTTATGAGCTTTGGCCTTTGGAGATGGGTGAGCTGTCCCTTTTTTTTCTTCCCATATAACACTTTTCTATTGTGTTAGTTCCTTTGTCATTACATTTCTTGTATCGCTGTTCTGTTTGTTACCTGCTGAGATAGGTGTATAGCTTTTTTTCCTTCTATGTTTCTGAGCTGTGGAGAACGTTGCTGGTTCTGTAAAAATCTTTTCAAAGGGAGACACTATATTATTCTGTATTCTCTATGTGCAGTTACTTTCTTTCATCCACTTTTTCACAAGGAAATACTTTCTTCACAGTAAGATGAGGAAGTTATTTTTATTTTTTCTTCATTGTGAATTTTTCACTTAATGCTCTGCCTGACTTCTAATCTTCTTTCACCTTCTGTCCAGAAAAACCAATGTTATGTTTTAAAGTTTTCCAGAACTGGGCAAGATCTGAGTGTGGGCCTTGCCTCATGGTAGGATGGTAAGCATTAATCATCATTGGAAACACTTGTGAAAATATTAATCTAAATCTATGCGAGAGCAGCAAGCTATTACCACTGGCTCCAATGAGAGTTAGGTCATGGTTGTTGGTTAGTACCCTAACTGAAAAAGGGTAATGCTCCCTAAAATAGGGAATTTTTCGTCACAGATAGTGTAAGCTTCAGCATCCCTAATGGGTGAAGAGTAAAAGAAATCTTAAGAAGAAATGCAGGTACATATCTTAATAACACTCTCACACATAGTTGATAATACTTCAGATTTTGTAATAGTTCTCTGTCCTGTGAGATGCTCAAGTCTCGGGGCTTTTGGTTTTAAAATAAAATAAAACTTACCTTACTAAATAGCTCTGGTATAGTGCTGAGCTTCACTGACCTAAGAAAAATAATGACTCGCCTGACCACTAGATGCATGTGTTGATAAGAATATATTTCTGTGATCTGGTAGCTTACTGAGGGAACATTACCAAGAAGAGAGATCTGAACTCCCAAGAAAAATGTATCGTGGTAATGGAAAATCCCCAGACAGTCACAAATGGCTGTAAGTTATAATTTGAAAAGTGGAAGTTGAATGTTAGTAAAATCTTCAAAGCAGTAGTGGAACAGGCTACTAATGTGGTTATAAAGTAAAGTCTTTAGAGACTTGAGTAGATAAGGCTGGGTTTAGTCATGCTTCAGGTAGGATGCTGTACTTGATTACCTCCAGAAGTCTCTTCCAGCTGACATGTCTATGAGAACAAAAGCATAAGGGAGTGTGGTACATGTCTACCAAGATTTGTAAATATCTGATATGATTAACACCATTTTCTAAAAGCCTAGATCAGAATTCTGCTTCAAACTCTTTGTAACCACATCAGAAGGAGGTGTCTACTCCAGTCAGAGTGAGGAAGAGATCAAAAGACAGAAATACTTTCTCTAGGGATCCTGCTTTAAAAGACCATTTCTAACCTAGCTGGCATCACATTATAACTAACCATTTGGATCTGCAGTGCAGAAAGGAAGATTTGGAAGTTTCCACTCTGATTGCAAGAAGTGACCTCTGAGGAAAAGAACTCAATATCACTTGGCCTTTCTCCTTCTGATTGATGACTTTCCTACTGTGACAGAAATCTATAGCTGTTAACAAGACAGCTTGCAATGATTAGTTGCTCTGTTCAATGAGCTCTTCTTTTTTATTGCCACTTTCTTATTTAATTATAATAAATTAACTGACATTTATCTTTCTAAATGCTATGGAGTTGTGATATGTGTTTCATATCAGTACTACCACTAAAAACTCATTAAAGAACATGACTGTAGTAAGAACCACCTACCAATACCATGTGATCCATTTGCATGCAAATACTCTTGTAAAAGAGGAGTAGAAAAAGAGAAAATTAGAAATGAAAATATATGACGGATGACTGTCTTATTTTACTCTTCCTTATTCCCAGCACGTAAGTATATATCAAATAATTAGATGACCATAACTATTTTTGACAAGGAAATTTCCTTCCTATGCCCAGCTTGTGATGGCCTCTATCTGTACTTTCTTCAGTTGCCCTCTTCAGTTTGATCATGGATTTAAACAGGCACCTTTTCATGCTTTCTATCACTGTTGACCCATTCTTTCTCTTGATTGCTTTTTGTTGTTGTTTTCAGTATTCTCTCAGTATCCATCCCCCTTCTTGTACTTTGCCGTCAGCACTACATAACTATTATACCACTACTTCTCTTAAAAAGGCTGGATCTTCATTTTAGAGTTGTTTCTAACTCATTAATTTAGATTTTGCTGTTATTATGAGTGTCAGAAGAAAAGACTGGATACTGTGATAATAAGTGATAATTTTACAATTGATAAGATGCATATTTTGCCTCAGCCACCAATTTTCTTTTTTCATTTACCTTCTGCCTCAGAAGAATTCTTATCCAGCCACTTTCATCCACTATGCTCTTTAATATTCTTTTTACCCTGAGTAGCATCTCTGAGGTTATTTGTTTTTCTACCTGCTTCCTGGCTGTGATCAGAAACGACACAATTCCATGCAGGTGAGGATATACATTTTTTTTTTCCTCTTCTTGCTAACTCTTTTATTCTTTGTACTCCAGTAATAGAACAAGCTGTATTTACAGACATCTCGACAGATAGAGTGGGAGAGTAATGAGACGGAGATGCATACATGTATTTGCAAAGCCAGATGTCATTCTGCCACATGAGCCAATGGCCCACTCCTGATGACTTTTGGAATGGACTGGATTCTGTAGGAGAGATCTCTCTGATGTAGCTTATTGCATGTTGCAGGACAGCATGGTCTAGCTGGCAGACGGTGCTGGATCCTGGCAGCAGGATCTGTTCTGTTCAAAGGATTTGGTGTGCTTTGAGACAACCCTCTGTGCTCTCCCATCTCCTCAGGCTCATATGGAACTCCCTTTGACAGGGCAGCAGCTCTTCAGGGATGTGGAGCTATGTAGGAAGAATGAGGCCTTGCAGATGAGCAGTTAGTGGCCTAATAAATATGGAATGAGGGGAAATAGATGATGAAATAATAATAATAACAAAATATTAAAGTGCATTCCATTTTTTGGTGCTACATTATTTTGTTTTCTGTGGTGTCAGCTGTTTAGTGATGTTTGTGAGCAGCCCTCAAAGGTTTATAATGCTCTATTTCTAGTGTGGGTGGATCTATTTCCACTTGATTTTGAGTTGCCTTTTAATCACAAATGCCATTCAGCTGTGCATTGAGCTTAAGCTCTGTGCAAATCCCTTAGATACACCAGAACAACTTGTCTGTTTAAAGTGCAATCCCTGAGATCTTTGTGAGGTGGAAATCTCTGCAGAAGGAGGTATTTGCTCTGAATTCACAGAGTGCTATGGAAAACACCCCCAGGTTTGATTAACAAACAGCTAACATGGGGGGGAGGGGGAGGGAGGGGTTGAAGGGCCTGGGATTCTTAACTTTCGAACTGTAGCAACTTGTAGTGACCATAAAGATATCTTGGACTCCAGGAAGAAGGTACAACTGACACGCATAGATGGAAGGAAGTCAGGGAACTTGACAGAAGAGAAGGTCAGAGGCCATGAATTCCTTGTCATCTAACAGCAATGCTATGTTCCTACCTAGCACATGGAATGGTGTAGTTGCCTTAGTCATCCCTAGGGATGCACAGAAGCTGTCTGCAGTACCTTGAGCCGGCCCTGGCTCCAGTGTCCCAGTTCTTGTAGAATAGCTCACAGTAACGTGTTTGAGAAGTGGCACTTCTGAAATCCAGGAGATGCCAACCAGAGACTACACAGATAAACTCTTTATTCCTTGGTGTTTATATTGAGCTTGCTGTAATAAAAAGAAAAGAAGCTAAAATAAAATTGAATGAATGCAGGAGAGATTTTATTGTTGCCTTTAATACAGTCAGGATTTCATTTGGTCTGAATGGGTCAGCTTTGTGTTAGAGGAGTAGCAAAAAATTTGTGTGCAATTGGTTCTGCTGTTTATTCTTGTAGTTCTGACATTCAGCTGAAAATGCAGAAAGGTCACAGATCCAACTGCTAAATCCAACATCATCTAATGACAGTGAACTGGCAAGAAATCCACAGAACCTAATAAGAGAGGACCGGCCATCCCACACCATTGCTAAAATCTTTCTTGTTTTTTTTTCTTGCTTCCTTTCTCCCATATTTTTCTATTCTGGTAAGCTTGTTTACAACTATTCTAATGTCAGGGATCTAAAATTATGTAGTGTGGGCTTAATCAATATAATATCTTTGCATCATAATGGGCAATGTTCATTAAAAACATCCATGTGCCTCTTCTGTAATTATTAGAATAATTAATGGTGTTATTTTTCCGGCTAGGCAAAAGTATTGAATCCTTTATGCTTCTGAAGCTATGGGAATATAGCAGCTGATCCATAAGGCATTGCTTCTGTCCTGGCTCTTGATGTTTTCTGTTGCTGGCAGGTTTTCCAAATCAATTTTTTAAAAAAGATAAGTCAGGACTTATTAAAAGATAATATTAAATATCCCCCACTTCAGTTCTGATGGTTTTACAAAGAAAAAAAAGTATATCTAGATTCCTTTGCTTGGGGCCGGTGCTGCTTTCTCAGTTGAATGTTTTCATCAGTCATACTTTTAACAAAAGTCATTTTTTTACTCATATACTTTATTCATGAACATTTTACTGGAGTTAGTTTCCTAGATTCAAAAAATTTAATGATTTTTTTTTCTAATGAAAAATCAAGCATCAAAGCTGTCAGAAATAAGGTCAATAAATGTTATGTACTGTGAGGATTTGTACACTTCCATGGCTGCTGATGTTGGCAGGGCAATACATTGCATTAGTTTTCCACAGCTGGAGATCTTAATTCACAGACATTAAAAGAATCAAATTAATGTCCCTCCCTTCCTTTTCTTCCTGCTTATAAACTCATTTGAATCACAGTGTAAAATAGTGGACTAGCAGGCAAATGTTGGCTGTAGAATTAGGCACATGGGCTACGGCACAGAAAAGGAGGCAGTAGAAAAAATGTCCATTGTTCAAACAGAGGGCAGATAAAAGTGTACATGTGTGCAGGGGACTGAGAATTTCAGAAGTGATTGCATAGAATCTGGCTTCTATGTGTCTGAACACCAGACCTCAACAAAGCATTTAAGCTTTAGGCTCTTCCCTGTGATAAATTAGCCACCTAAGTAGAAGTTAAGAGTACAGCTGTTGTATTGAATCCAGGCTGTTGTGTGCTTTTTTCCTTATTTTCAGTATTGCAGAGAGTGACAGTGAAAAGACTCTCACTGAGATCATTTGCAGTCCTGTGAAATGGTAAAGAAGCATTGAAAGTTCTCTGTGAAATCAGTTTTAATAAGTCTCTGCTGGAGAATAAAATAGCAGACCATGAGGAGAGGATGAAAAATATGAAATATGGAGCTAGTGTCTGCAGGTTGAATGTTAAGAGTGTATGGAAGGATGCTTGTAACACCTGTAATCAAGCTAAATACAAAATGTCAGAGAAAAAGCTGTTTGGTATTACTGAGATAAAAATAGCTTTTTCTTGTATGTGTGTGTAATGATAGTAATGATTTAACGCGTACTTTGAAAAGCTCTGTTTTAGTACTGTGTGTCCATTATGTTGTTCATATCATATCTGTGACCAGCTGCAGAATTTAGCATGCCTATCTTATAGTTCCAGCTCCTGTTGACACAAGACAGAAAACATCTCTTCTGCAGAGCAGAAAATCCATGTTTTGTTAGTTTTCCTCTCCTCTGGAAGAAATCCCATCACCTTTTTTTTTGGGTCACAAATGGGAAAGCATCCTTGTTCTGATGGGTGGAGGGAGGAACTGTGCCCAAGATTCGTTTTAACATCTTTAAAGTTATCCAGTGACAGCCACGACTTTTATACACGGAACGGTCATCTTGGTTTATTTTAAGACATCTTCAACACTTACAAGCACCTGGCCCCAAGTTTGTAACTTTAAAGACCTAACATTTTACAGAGGTTAAAATTTCTGTTCTTTTAGCGATAGGATATTTGTCATGCTTGATGGTTGGACTGGATGATCTTGGAGGACTTTTCCAACCTAGGTGATTCTATGATTCTGCTATGTAGCAGACAGGCAGGTGTTCTTTCCATCTCAATCAGGTGAAAATTTATCTTAGACTTATGAGAAAGCCACAGTGTAAAAATACATCTTAAATCTATCCCTGAGCTTTATCTTGGCCCGGCATATGACAGTATGCCTTTAGAATGGTTAATCAGAATTCCTCCAGGCATTTACTCCTGTCTGATACCATGATCATTAATTTCAGGTGAATAACATGCTCTGCAGATCTGTTGTCACTGAGCACACATTAGCTATAGGACTCCCTGCACTTAGTAGCAATAGTGCACTCATTTTCATTGGTTGTTTTTTTTCCAGATGTACATTCACTTCATCTGATCAGATTACTGAGTCTTTTCAATGCTAGGACTATCATAGACAACATTTATGCACTTAATTTTGTAAGAAAACTAAAAGTCTGAATATTAAAATATAAATTATGCCCAAGACTGGAATGAAAGCTACACTCTGAAACAGAGTAAGGTTCATCTTCACAGAAAGATGTAAATTCAGTAGAAAAACAAATGTTTTGATAGTCTACTTAATTAGGACTTCATTAAGCCATTAAGTTGCATACTAACTCACCTGTACATCCCCCTGCCATATTGTTGTATGTCTTGCCCCAAACATTTTCACATACCAATACTGAACATGCACCAACATGATGATTCAGCTACATAGGATTGGTAAAACTGGGGCAAATTATCTAACACTTTAATCTGAACAGAAGCAAGCATTCTACCTTGCAAATGACTTAAAATTTGTATGCAGTAAGCCCAGTATTGACCTATCAACCAGCCTTCATATATTTCACTTCTATCATCCCCAAGAACCCTTGAACACGTGCCTGACAAAGGATGAAATATCAAAAGTTGATGGGATCAGTGTAGTTTGTTAAACTGTGTTTTCTAAGCTCAGGTATCTTCCTGCTGGCAGGAAGTTTATTATAATGCTGATGGCTGGGGTGAGATAGTGACTGGTTCTGGCATTGCTTGGAAAAGGAGGATAAATCTTTTTGAATGATAAGGAGTGATACAGATTGGAATCCCTTCTAAATCAAGTAGAGTTGAATTGTGTTGCTTGTATTGAGGGCTGGCAGAACACTTGATGGAATGTTTATGAAGTAAAAGAGTAAGGGGGGGGGGGGGGAGGTTTATACTTCCTCCTGGTATGTTAGAAGTGCACCTCTCAAGCCTTCTGAAACATTGTGGTGGTTTGCCACAGAGAGCTTACCGATACCGTGAGTCTACTAGAAATCAATGGGTTTCATCGTATTCAGTTCTTCTGGAAGTCTGGGCATGGTTTTCATAGGCGTTACACAGATGAGATCAGAAAGCAAAGTCATATGAATATTATGTAGTTTATAATGGTGCCCATAAACCCACATTTACGTATTCAAGTACTTTCCTTTATATTCCTTTATATATTCAATCATGGTCACATTTTATAAATGAACAAAATGGTTTTCCTTTAAAAGATTTGCAGTCTTCAGCCAGCTTGCTTGATCAAACCCAGTCTACCATGAGCAAGGCAATTGTCTCTATAAAAAGGGATTAAATGTAAAAAGAACTGAATCACGTACTCAGATTAATGTGGAAATGTAATACAATTTTATAATCTTTGCTCAAACATAAAGCCAAAAGAGAACCAATTATGTTTGTCCCTCAGAAAAAGTGCGTCTGTAATACCTGAAAAGTAAAATATCAGTGTTATTTTAAACAGTTTATATTGTCTACAGTCTATAATTTTCCAAATATATTTGCAGTTGAATCATCATATATTGAATCCAAAGAAACAGATATGCGGGGAAAAAATAGAACATAATTTCAGGGAACTGTGGTGAAATGATTGCTTCGTCCTTCACTGAAGTGAATCTTCTAGAAGAAACTCATGGGTTTTTTTTGTTGGTTTTTTTTTTCTGTTTTTTGTTTGTTTGTTTTTGAGTTCCAATTAACAAATTATAACAGTTTCAAAAAAAAAAAAAAGATTTATCTTACTGAACACAAGTTCATAAGTAATTTAAAAAATAAAAGCAAAAAAACAAACATGAGGAAAATCAGCATGGCAAAGGACCTACATATATAAGATATGGTGAATTGTCAATGCATGGCTCCTTCCATGTCAATATGTTACCAATCTAAGGTTAATTACATTCCTTACCACAGTTCTTACATTCCTGCAATAAATTTAAACTTCTAATTATTATGTTAAGTAAAAAATATTATAAATGCTTGATAGGAGAGACAAATTCTTGTTTTGATTATACTGCAATCATCCTAATGATATTTCCTTTTTACATCATTAAGCAATAATTCAGTGCTGTTCAATTAGTTCTGTTTTATTTTAAGAATATAAAAATAATGCATGTATTTTGGACATAACACATATGCCTGTGTTCTAGAAGCAGAGAAGTGAGATCTGTCTGATCTCCCAAATGCAAGTTTTAAACTGATTTCAGCTTTTACAAAACTGCACACTCCCTGCAATGCCTCCTCCCGCTAACGCTATGCGGACAACGTGATTTCTGAGAATTCACCCTTATAAATCAGAGCTAACGGTGTGCGATACCATGAAAACTGGCTAAAAGAGATACTCTTAAGAAACTGATCTGTACCTACAGTCCCCGTTCCATGCCTATAGGCTGGAAACAAAGTGTTTCCATCAGATAATAGGACTCAGCATGCACAGTTATGAGGCACTGGGACCAAGAGTTGTACATGCAGTCTTATCTTCCCGACTTACATCAGAAATACAGACTGAGGAACGGTTACCTAGAAAATAATGCTACTTCAGGAATAACTTTCAGGGAAAATGTCAATATAGATACAGTAAAAAATGCAAAGAAATGCCCAAAAGACCTGCTGTCACTATGATCTATAATTTTCATGTCAAGTCAGAAACATCTTTCAAGGGTAGAAGTAATGCCTGGAAACATCTTGACCGTGTTAAGCCTCTTGCAAGCTCTGTTCTTCCTTGGGAGGATGGAAGATGATTGACAATCTTGGTTAGGAGCCTGGATTCAGTTTCCTGAAGTGGCAGATCTCAAATGTGCTGAGGTGTGTATGGCTCCCAGTGCTCTTTAGCAAACCAAGAACAACAGAATGGCTGAAACTGAGAGGGGCCTGAGGAGGTTGTCTGGTCCAATTTCCCTTTTGACTGTGTGCTCAAACATTCATAATACTGGCTACTCGTATCTGTAGCTCACTTCTAACATCCATCAATAATTTAACTGTCTCCTATAAACTATTTATAAATCAAGTTCTAGAAGGAAATGTAACCCCAAATCTAGTGCTTTCCTCGATGGGAAACAGCTCTAAGGGTATGGCCCCAAAGATAGGTACAGAGCATCTGAGTTTGCAGTCCAAGCAAGCTGGATGTGCTGGAATAGCCCATCTCTGGACCTCAGCAGGATGAAAGCATAAAAACCAAGCATGCCTGCTGCATGGTCTTAACTAAACCTCAGTGCAAGATAAATATTTTAGCAGTGAATTTAACAGAATATTATGCTTAACTGAATTCACTCTCCAGGAACGTATTAGACCCGTGTTTCATGTGCACAGTTCAAATTAGAGCACGTTGAAGATTTTTAAATTGCTTTTTACCTATTTTGTGCCTCCTGGTAGATTAGTTTAGGTAAAATTCTGGCTATTTTGACAGAAGGATTTATGTCACTACGAAAAAAAAATTAATTTATCTAATTCATTTTACATCATTAAAGAACCCATCTTCTAGACAGACTGGCTTTGAATCTCCTGCACCTGGACTGTGCGTGAGCAGAGTTATTTGATTATGGATGATTCTGAAAGCTAGTTTCCTAGGGTTACACATGCCATGGTTTCCATGTCAATGGCATCTCCCATGGACTGTGTAGTCAAACATGACCTGCCTAAAGGTAGCATTGTGGCTGGATATTCATACCTCATTCTGCTGAAGTAATAGTTCAAAATATAAAATTCACTTTGATTACTATCTGCAGAGTACAGTAGCATTTTCTGATCCTTCTAATAAACAAGAATTTGATCTTTCAGCAAGAAAATAAGCCAATTTGTTCAAAAGTGACTATACAATGGTACACAAAATAATTTAAGACCTTATCTCACTTGATTTCCATTTCTATTCTATTCTATTTTCTATTTCTATTCTATTTCTATCTATTGTTTCATGCAAAAAGTATTGTGATAGAATTAACTTCCAAAAATGAACAGCAAGAGAGAAAACTCATAGCAGGCATGCTTGCTATGTTTATTTAGATTTATGCAACTGTATCCGAAAATCCTCTCACTTAATGATTTTGTTGAATTAAATTTGTAGAGCCTTCACCAAATAACACACACTTTTTTGTGTCTCAACTTTCAGTTTTCTGAAGTTGCACATCGTAATTATCTCCTCCACTAAGACTCCATGGTTCCCTCATATAACTTCTCTTCTGATTATCTCTTGTGCAGTGCACCATGTAGATAGAAGTGTCCACCAGTTTTTGGGCTGATTTGTGTAGTCATTACTCTTAGATGCATGCACTTCACTTTGGGGTGAGAGCGTTTATGCACTAGTGGAGAACAGTCCAGAATATCACAGGTACTTGAGGAATCCACCTGAAGTACAAAAAACATGAACCACTGCGCTAATAACTTCATAATACAGAGTAAACAGGCCATGCCTCAGGGAACTTAAACTCAGTGTAGACAATGCATAGTGAAAATAATACTGGGGAAAATGCAGGAGAAAGCTGAGAGTTGAAACAAGCTCAATACCTTTCTTCAATTTAACAAAAAATGCAAAAAGGTCCCCTTGCTTACCTTCAAGAAGATAAGCGCGTTTGGGCTCTTTGGAAAGCGGTGAAGGGTTCAAAAACCATGGCATAACAATGATTATTTTTCTTAAATTAATATCTGTGTTGAGGCTGTGATTCTTAGAATTAGTTGAGCAAGAGTTTTTAGTGTGCCAAAACTGAAGGACTGCATGCAGTAACAGAAGCACTTGTTAAGTCATAGAGTTGAAAGAAATAGCTATCATTTGCAGTGGTATATTTTGTATTTGTTGGATTTTTTTGACCACATGCCTTAAATGTTAAGTAAAATGTTTGTAGAAAAATTAGAACAGCTCGAAGTAGGTTATACTTTCTACAAGTATCCAAATTATTTTGGCTGTACTTCTCATCTGAACTGAATTTATAACTCATTACAGATCATTCTCCCTATAAATTTCTGTTGAGCATCTTTTCTTCTAAAGGCAGATTACTGTGGTTCATGTGGTAAAGAGAGGAAGTAAAGCAGACTTCTAATATTTTCTGTTCTATTCTGTGATTCTATTTTATGTCTTCCAGACTCAGTTGTTAATTTCTAATTGGCTTACAGGAAAACGTTGGAGAGATCAGTTGTAGTTCTACCAAAGGGATTATTTAGAATTATGTAGCAATCTGTTGGTAATTCCCGTTGCACCTGCAGTTCCTCTTGATTGGATTTCACTTGACACTTGCTGAGGAGAATAAGTGGCATATTAATAAACTAACCCTGTGAATCTTTTCTACGTGTGCTAAGAAAACATACGCTCAACACTAAGCTCAAGAAGACTGAATGAATGAGGAAGGTGTACAAGTTAGCCATGGACATAAGCCACCAATAGGGACCCCAAGCAATGGAAGTCAGTTTGAACCCAGACAGTTTTGTTTCCAGTTGAATGAAGAACTTGTTTCTCTATCTGAGATGCATCTCTGGGGACAAAACTGGACCTGTGTACCTGGGCTGAGTTGGTCCTTTTTCACCAAAATAGAAAACAACTATGAGTGATTCCCCTGGACCTTTCAGGGCCCTGGCCCTAGCCCTACAAATGTGAGATATCCTTTATCTGGCTCCTGGGGAGATAGTATTTGATTCTAGCTCTTTCATTTCTGAAGAAACTAATAACAAAGCTATAATATATCCCTGGAAAAGGAGAATGTTTGCCTTTGATAGTGAAGATGCTCTGCTATTTATAAAATATAAGAATTTAACAGAAGAAGACTTTGACCTAGGTCTTTAATCTGTAAAGATGCAGTTCATAAACTACAGATGTTTAGGGTTTTCAAGTCTAAAGTTTGTGGACAATATTATAAGAATACAAAATGCAATTCTGGCTTCAAAAAAAAAAAATAAATTAATAAAAAATCTGCAGAGAGCAAACTTTCTCTATCCACTCTCTAAACTGTTCTACCTTAATGGTATAAACAAAGAACACACTGAGCTCCATGCCAAACTAATTTGTCTTGAACAAATAGGAGCGCTCTGCTTTTGGGGGAAATATTCATTAAAATTGTACTTGCATCCTCAGGTACCTCCTGTGTAACCAACTTGGTGATTTGCAATTAAGTGAAGTTGCTCAATACAGTAACTTGCCTTTTTTTCTCATCCTGCCTTTCAACTCATATCACAAAAGCTTTTATGCTCAGCCAGACAGCTTGCTGTAAAGAGCTCACTTTAAAAAAAATATATGTGACATGCTCTGTACAGTCTATCATCAGATTGTCTGTGTAGCATAATCCCCATTCTGTAATGTCAAAAAGGTAGAGTGTATTCAGCTGTCTATCTCTTCTTTATGCTCGTTAAGCCTTTGATGAAGTCAGTGAGCCAAAACTAAACGAAAAAATAGATGCTCCTTTATGGAAGGGTACACAGACACGCAGTCATTTAAAGGAAAACATGATATATAGTATGAAAAGAAGAATAGGTATCATTGGAGGTTATGCTATTTTTAGCTTAAATTCCCACCGTAGTGCTGTTGGAGAAGCTCCCTTTGTCTCCTTTGTCTAAGGTCCTTGACAACCCTTATCCATAAGGATTAGAAGAGTAGATCAGAGTAGTATAGAAAAAAAGAGAATGCATTGTTGGTTGTCCTACCTTCAGGCAAGTAATAAGAAATAAGCTAAAAACAGTTCTGAAGATAAATGATTGTTTCTCTAATTTTTATTTATTTATTTATTTATTGAGCAACCAGAATCATTGCAGCGTGTTTTGCATTTCTTCATTTGGTGACATGCAGGTTTGACTAGGAGATGTAAGCAATGTGTCAGCAAAGGCATAGCACAACTGGAGTACCCTTTCACATCAATACATTATGTTTGTTGGGTCATGTCTGTAAAGACTTTACAAAAAAAAAAAAAAAAAAAAAAAAACAGGTGTAAAATGTGATGGTTAGACTGATACATCCAAGGCAGGTAATAAAAAAAGAAACTGAGCTAAAAGAGAAGGGTCGCTAGTGTTGTATTTTTGGAGATGAGAAGATGACTAGTTAAGAGAGGAGAATAAGAATGCTGGGAATGTGATGGTGAGGCAGTCATTTGCATGACATCTATGACAAAGAAGGCACAATAGCCCCTGTTCAAACAAGTAGGTTTTTTTGTTGCTGATGACAGAGATTTTTCACAATTTTTTACTTTTGTTCTTTCTATATTTTTCAGTTTTTCAAATGCAATGCAGTAAATGCTATGCGGAAATATATACAGCTATACTCAAAGCCTTCTCTGTTCAACTCTTAAGTTACAGCAAATACTATGCTAAGCAATATACTTGTTTTCAGAGTAATAATCATCACCTTTTCACAGAAGAGTGCAAATTTATCTTGATTTGTCTAACTCTGAAGTACTCAATTACAAGGAAAGCTGCCATCCTGCACCCTTGGCTGCATCCTCGTGGACAGGTCTGTATCACTGGCAGTTCATTGCTCTGCAGAGATTGTACACTGTAGATATTACAGGATCCAAAATATCTAATTACTTAATGTGTATTATATCTTTGTAGTCTGCAGGAAGAAGACAAAGCTACTTCTTTTTTTGATTGTAATTATATATATATATGCAGACAGAAACTGTCAGTGAAGCATGAGGAAGATGCAACAAATCAAAGAAAGGAATATGTCTAGTATTCCTGTCTCTGCTATGAGTTTGGAATGAAAGCAGGAACTGTGTTGTCTGATATCCCCTCTGCAAAAGTCATCACTGATTTCTGGTTCAGAGAAATACAATTAATTACTTGAGTCTGCCACTTGTTTTAATTCTGGATTGTTACCAGCTAATGCAATTAGAGGGCTGATTACATACTCGCAGATCTGTCCATCAGCTTCCTTAAAGTCAGGAAGAACTGTGTGCCATTCACTGCACATGTCTGTCTGCCATGCACTTCTCATAAGGTGGATTTATCTTCTTTCCCAGACTACATTCCCCACTGCTTTGATATCCTTGTGAGAAGAATAGCTAAAAGTGTGAATCCTAATGGTTGCAGTTTAAGCCCATCAAATTTATTCCATCTACCAAAAAAAAAAATGTTTATTTACTATTCCTACTTACTAATGCCCCTTTTATGCTTCTTGTGCCATTTCAATAATTTACTGCCTGGAATTACCTTTTCACAGTAAAACTTGAAATAATGATAAAATTAAAATTACCTCCATTTGGACCTAAAACTTTGGACCTGGAATTTGTTATACATAGCACCTAGATGTTTTCATTGAGTTTTGAATGGTGGCATTTCTGAACAAACACTTATCCTTGAAGCTTTGCTTCTGTGTTAAGACCACCTTGAAAAACTGCCTTTCAAGACTGAAAATTCTATAAAGCAAGTATCAAGCCACAAACCTGGGTCTATGAAGCTAGGCATTTCTAATCTGGTGCATAAGGGATGAAGCTGATACACGAGGAATACATGAAAACAGAGAGAATAAGGCAGAAAATTAGAAATGGATATGCTGGTTCAGTTTAAACAAAGTTCTTATGAAAGGAAATACAAAATTAAGCCTGCTGACAGCTCAGAAGAAGAATCATGTGCAACTCTCTAGCTCATCACTCTTCTGTCAGCAGTTTTCTCTTGTGGAGAGGTCTGCTCCTCCAGCTGCCAGCAGGTGCTTTGCAGATACTGCAGAGATGTGCAAAAAACTTCAAGCAACTCAAGAAGTATGCTGACATCTCCACAGATTCTGCAAGAGGCAGAATTTATCAGGCAGAATTTATCAGGGCAGCAGATGAGGGGCTTTACTCTCAATTGCAAGCACAGTTTGTTTACAACATACACACTGGTGACAATCTTGGGCCCAAATAATAACTCCCCATTGACTATCTGGTAGTGATTAGAACTAACTAGCAAATTCTTCTGTTGATCTTCTGGCAGAAATTGAACTGCCTAGGAGTTAAATAAGAAACTTAGTCCATGACCAGAGAAATATTACAGCATGAAGATTCACGAAGTTATATTTAGTTATGAAAAGATCAGAGATAAACATTACTTCATTATAAACAAGGAAATTTCTCCATAGTATATCTCCCTGGCATATACTTTTCCTCCTGTTCAAAGTCATCACCAGTTAAATAAAATAGAAAAGCATAAAAAATACGAGATTATTCTTCTGTACATTTACTACTGTGTTTATGCATAGAGAAATTCAATGGTTCATAAACATAATTCCTGATTGATAAAATAATTGAACATATTTCAAGGGGGAAAAAAAATGTGTAGCAATTTTTTCTTGTGCTTGTAGACATAAGTAAACCAAAGATTAATTCCTGAACATGATAGAGCTGTGTATTTAAGCAAAGAGTGAGGCAATGGTTATTAAGTAAATAATTTCAGTAAGAGCCCTGTCTGCAGAAAAAATAGAATAGTGCTCTGTAAGTATACCAACTCCGTAAAAAATGCTGTTTGAATGGCCTTTTCTATTTAAAATTTCCCCTAGCTTTAGTGATAAGCCCCTCTAAAGGCTTTACCAAGGGGCATGTAGCCTTCAAATTCGGTTGCCTTTGCCAAAAGGTGGTGGTCAAAACAAAGGCAATGGACAGAGTGCCAAGGATGCTGAGCGTCCACGGGTCTCATCCAGTTCAGTGGACCAGGCCATACAATGAGAGCTATAATGTCACAATTGTCAAGACCTAACAATAAATAGAAGACTGAAGCTTAATGAGGCTCTCTTCACCCCAGTTAGGTTGTGAAGTGTTTCATCCACAATTTTAATATCCACAGCTTTTGCTGTGGGCAATCACTGAGGGTATGTTGGTATGTTCAAAGAACCATATACTAAAATCTGAGGACAGACACTTAAGCTAGGAGATCTCTCCTTAATCCACTAGAGAAAGAAGACAAAATCCTCTGGAGCACTTTTTAGACAAAACAGAAGCATTATGTCATTAAAGATGTATGTCGCAATCTTCTATATACTGTCAGATTGTAGAAGCTTTGGGTATGTGAGGCCACGCTTGTATTACTTTTTAAATGTAGTTTTATTTTTCATCTTTTAAATATAGTTTCATTTCTCATCGCTTCTTCTTCCAGATCCAATAATATTAATGATAATGCTTGTGGTAATAATAGTAATTAATGATAATGTAATTGTTGTTAGAAAGAGAGTGACCAGCCAATCTTCTGGAGATCAAGACATAAGTAATCAGCATCGAAGGAAAATCTATAAAACGTTTCCTGGTGTTACTACACCCTCCAGGAAAAATGATCATCAATACTTCATAGCAAATTCTTATCAGATGCCTTAAGGAATTTGTTGTTATGCAAAATCACAGAAAAACTTAAGAACAAAATAAGGCTCATAAGTATTATTAACATATAAAATCTGTCTTTCTCATAAAATTAAAAATGAAGGTCACTGAATTGCTTATGAAAGATAATTGCCTCTGAAGAATAGTTCATGTTATCTTTACTAAGTAGGAAAAGTAAGAACAAATAAAGATAATAAAGATACTGATTTAACAAGGCATGTATTAACTCTATCTTGAGGAAATAATGTAAACATGCTGTTTTCATAATTAAATTTTAAGTTTTCTAGATTAACCTTGGATTAATAAAATTAAATAAATACTCATGTCATAATTTGCAGTATTTTTTCCTGAGTGTACTATACTCCTATACTCAGATATTGTTAACCATTTTTAATGACCTGTTTTAAAGTTTGATCCATGCCTCTGCTAAAGGAATTCAGTTATTTCCATTTCAGATCATTAATTATCTTGCCAAAGGGCAAGAAAGTGAGTTCCTCTGGAACAAACGGCTGCCTAAAAAGTCAGCAAATACAGCCTGTAGAAAAAAAAAAGAAAAAGAAAAAAAAAAAGAAAAACAAACACCTGTGTACCAGGTGGAGTAGAAAAGAAAGCCTGCTGTTCTAATCAGTACAAAGAAAACAATTACTAAGTAAGTGCTCATCAAAAGCTCATTTCCTACCTTGCCAAGTTCCGTATTACCATTGTAACTTTTCGAACTGATGCGATACCCACAATAGCTCAGTAGAATAATTGTGCAAAATAAGGATAAATGGCTGCAAGACAGAAGCAACATGAAAAAGTTGCCATTTGTGCAATAATAGAAAAAGCTTTCTTCCAACAGTCACTTATGAAGAAGTCCTGGGCTGGGAACTGGAGAAAGCATGTGTTTTGCTAAGGAGAGGATTTTGTAAAGTGCAGCTGAGAACAAAGAGAGCTTCAGGTATTAAACACAGAAGGGACTTAACAGGATAGTCACCACCACCATGTTCACAAGATATACCTATATAGATATTAAAAAAAAAGTTTAAGTTCAAGGACTTAAGTCTTTTCCAGTTGGGACTGTGGCAATGTGCCCTGCATACAAGTTTCCAGACCAGCCTCTATGTTAAAGCCCACCAACTGCAGCCAGGCTTTTCTGAGGGCAAGTGGATTCTGTCAGCTTGTCTACATGGATGGAAAGAGAAATGCTTCTTCCATCAGTGGACAGAATTTATGAAATACACTCATTTGGATACACACGTTACGTGTCTTGAAATCCAATGTGACTTGTTAGAAAAGCACAAGTCCCTGCTAATGGGCCCTTTGTACCTGACACTGAAAATATTTTGCTCGTCTGTGTTCAGGGATTTTCTTTAAAGGCTGCCCAGTCATTATGTATTTTGTCATGTAAGACCCACCTAGAGAAAGAGAACTATAAAGCACACTGATATTGTTGGTTTTCAAAAGCTGTGTGGCTTTCTTAGTCACCCTCACAGGTCAACACACAAAAGACCCCCAGATCTTTTTTCTCTGTCTGGATGCCAGCAATGCATTTAGCAATAGTATTGCTACTAGCATGCTGGTGGCTATCAGATGGCTGATCAAAGTGATAACATTTTTTCTCTTATTATCAATTCTATTTTTTTCCTCCTCCATTTGCTTTGGCACACAGTGAGCTGCTGAGGACACAAACCCATCTTTTCTATAGATTTTGTTCTGCGCCTAGCACAGATGGGACTCTGTCCTCAACCTCATCTCTTCGTGATACCCAAATATAAATTAACATATTAGTTGAGAAAATGCATATTATTGAAATAACACACAACAGCAACTAGCAAATCTTATTCTTTTATCAGATTAGCTATGTTATTTAATTATATACATAGATAAAATTATTTAGTTGAATATTTAAATTATATAGTTAAAGTAATGATAAAGAGCTTTAGAAGAGCTGCTGGTGAGGTACAAATGAAGGCATCACCATCAATACTTAACCCACACAGCAATGCTGTAAGGGAGATTTGTCATAGCACCAAATATTACTGTCTTTTGGGAATTTAATATCTGTCTTGTTTCATGGAAACTGTAGCCTAGATACAAAGCCACCAAGCTGATAAACATAACTCAATATTTGGCATGTTATAAACAACCATATTTCAGAGGGAATTATTTGAACTCACTTATGTAGATCATAAGCCTTGAAAATAAATTACAGCTACAAATTTTGGCTTAGCAGACTTCTTTGAACTGTAATAGCAAGTCTGAGATAAGGTTTTTCAAGATTTCCAGAAAAACGAAGTGAAACTTTCCTCTCCTCTTACAGTAAGTCCAACATGAGCCTATAAGTAACACTTTAATCACGAACCTTGATCTGCAGTAGAGTTGGACTAAGAGAAAAAGAAAGTGCTCCAGGTTGAGGAATCGCCACTGTTTAGGAGCAAATGAGAAACATCTTTTGTTTGGTTAATTTACGTAGCTATAAGAAAAAATCAGATTAAGATTGACCTCGGAGTTTTTTAACTCTTTTTATGAAATTTAAATGAATCTGCAACACAGTTCTTCCATCATTCAAGATTTTTTCTGAGGAAGAACATTAGACTTCCATTTTCAAATGCAAATACTATGGGTAGCTCTTCTTGTAGAAAGTACAGTCTTCTTTTTTTCCAGCATCTTCACAAGCAAAGTATCCTCCAGTCTCTCTGGTTGTTAAATGACTAATGAAATTAGCTCATTATGACTCAGCAAAGGAAAATGTGATTAAAAATATCAAAAATAACACTAAATTTTCCAATCAAACATAGCTATAACTGTGTCCCACCTACAGATGACGTGGGTTGACATTGGACCCCATGCATTTACAACTTTACAAGCAAAACAGTAAACTCTCAACTACATTTAAAACAGTTGTTCTTATCAAGATCTACTTTATTCTTGTGCAGCAGTAGAGTTCAGCAGGAAAAAGGGATTACGCTGTAAAAATGAAAACTAGTGCACTAGGTCAGTGCTGCACTGCCTAGAGTTTGTGATTGTGTCACCAAGGAATCTACTATGACTTGTGGATTTCTGCACACACCTGCACGAATAAAAAACTCTTCATGCTTAAATATCATATCGCACTCAAATGATTTAAAAATTGGACAAACTTGATGAATCAAGCTCTCAAATTCTGCTGAGCTTTGCTTGGAAGAACACTCAGGGTTAGAGTAACTTTTCTCAGCCTGATCTTCTTTCACATCTGTGCCAATTGCCAGAGTACATTTTGAGGACATGTTCATTTCAAGGTGCTTCATATTTTGTTTGTACCATCTTCATTTATATCCATCAATTACACACTTATCAGGCCAACTAAAAATAACTCAAGGAAAGATTTTGTTCCACTCTTTTAAGGCATTTTCAACATATCTGATACAAGTCATGTTGTGATAAAAAGCTATATTATCACACAATTAATTATTCTATTTACTTGCATAAATGATGCCTGAAGTTTTCTTATCAAATATAAGGGAACTGTTGAGTCCTGGCCTGAACCACTGATTGATCACCTGAGGAAAGGACCAGCTCAGCCCTGGGAGCACAGGTGAAGGCAATTCAGCTCTGTGACCAGAAGGACTGGAGCCTAGCTGCACCTCTCAGACCCCATTTAAAGGCTGACTGCCACTGGGGAAGAATCTTTGGTTGGAGGCAAACTCCTTTGTGGAGTCTTCCCTGCAAGCCTAGTTTTTCAGAGATGGGTGATTGTTCTTTCCATCTTTGTCCTTTTTGCTATTTCACTCGTATCACCTTTCCACTGCTCTAATCTTTCCAACTGTAACTACAAAATAAAGAGATGGTCCTCTATTGAGGATTGAGGTATTGCAATTACTAGGCATTTAGGTGTGAAAATGTATACTTAATTAGGATTACCAGTTGAACTTATGAAAAACAAGATATTAAGCACTTGCTATATTCATTCTGACCGTCCTGCTTTTTTTTCTTGTGTAATTGAGCCCAAGTAGTACTATTATTGCTTTTTTTTTCCTCTGACAAGTTTCTTCTAAAATTCTTTTTGAGACTCTTCTGTTTTAGTCTTTGACTATTTTGAGACAAAATTCTGTAAATTCTTGTAAATCCTTTCTCAATGCCCTACCTGAGGAGAACCCAAGAAAAAGCTAAGTCTTTTAACAAGTGGAAACTGATGATGTGATGCAGAAACAATATTTAATTAACATACAAAATGTTTCCAGATATTTAACTCGAATTCTGAAGAACTGTTTCTTGTTTGTTCTTATTTTTCATTTTTAACTAATAGCAGTCTTAATCTATTCTATGAATGTTAAAAACTGAAAATTAAACTGGATGACTTTGCATGAAATAACAGATGGGGAAAATGAGTATTTTAAACACAAAGATAAATTCCATTAATGGATGGTAAGCAAAAGAGAAGCAACAAAAATACTTTTTTTTTTTTTTTCAAAGAATTAAGTCCAGCAATGGAATGACAAGAAACTCATGAGTATCCTTTAGTATGACATTAAAAATAAGAACATCTGTTCTGCTAAAATTATTACAAACCTTCAGGTTTAGTGCAAGCCATGCTTTTTATGCATAAGCCCATCATCCTAATCAACAAAGGAACAGCTCTGCGAAGGTTTAGTGAAGTTTGAAATCTTGTGGGCTTTTCAAACTTTGTAGTTTAATTGGCAGTGAATATGCTGTCTGTTGTTTTTCATCCAACTTCTATCTGTGGTCATAATTGCATTTAACAGATTGCATGTCTTTTTTTTTTTTTTAATTCAACAAGAAACCCAGGCAATGATGGAGTAACAAGGTGTTCATTTTTGTTTTGTGAAAAGCATTATACAAAAATAAGCAAAATAAGTGAATCTGTGGTTAAGGAAATATTACAGGTTATTACTTTAACTGACATTTATTGACTACAGCATTATATATAAAAATTAAAAGTAAAATGCAAAGTACAATTATCTTGCTTACAATTACACAAGTAGGGGTACATAAGCTGAGCAAGTTATGTGGAGGAGATAAATAACGGGAAAAATGATGACTCAGAGTGAGCCTAATTCATCACAGGCATATGTAGATTTGTCTGCTGTTTTAGCATTTAAGTAGAAATCTTGAGCACAGGAAAACAAATTGAAAAATGTTCTGAAGGCAGTCCTTCAGATGATGAGAAAATCAACATATACACATCTTACATGTTTTTAACATTGTATTATGTGATTTCATAGACAAAATGAGGCAATTTAAGCTGAAAGTTTGTGATAGTGACAAATGCAGAAAAAGAATTGGGACACTAAGCAACCAGCAGTCTGCTTCCTACCTTATTGGAAGTTCTTTGAAGATATCCAGATTAAACCATATAATAACACAACAGGGCTGATAAGCTTTCAAAGACTTTCCTTAATTTGGAATAGATCAAGAAAAGTAAAAGGATAGGTTCTCATTACCAAAAATAACTCAATACCTTTTGTTCCAACTGAAGGAAAATGAAACTTTTTTAACAAAATGCTGAATTTCTCCTTTTAAAGGATTGGAAAGTATCCTTGTTTTAATCTGTTGGCCTTAACAAATGAAGTATCTTTTCAGCTGTCTCAAGCATCTGAAGTCTCTCTTCAAATCCCTTCACTGGGTTTCTTTCATCTGTCACACCAGATTTTATCTCTACAGATGAAATCCCGCTTCCCACAAATGCATCTGAGTGCTCCCTTCAATAGGGATGCAATTCTGCTGTCACTCTTTGATTGCAAAGCCTCAAACACTTTACCTCCCTCCTCTTTGGCTGGATGGTCTAATCCTGCCCACAAAGCATTCACTATCAACACAGTCCTCCTCTCGCTCTCCTCTTTGTCCTCCTTTTCTTCCCAGTTTCTTGCTTCTCTAACAGAAGCTCTTTCTTTCACATCTGTCGAGTGCTAATCTAACAAAACAAATGCTGGACCCCACTGATAACAGTCCTTTCATTTTAAGAACAAAAAAAAAGAGTGGTGTGTCAATTCTGTCCAGTTGTGAAGGATTTCATGCAAGTATCACACACCCAGCAAAGCTCCAAAAGGTCTGTTGGTTGCTGAGGTCCCTGCTGGAAATCCAATCTTATGATGTCTTCCTCTGAGACTGATGCTACTTCTCAGAGGCAAAAGACATTTGTTGCAGATGAGGAGGTGGCAGCCCCAATTAGTAATTAGCGTCCCGTCGTAAAGTGCTCTGACAGCCCCGGCTTTCTTGGCCCCAGCTCCCCAACCCTGGCTCTGGCCCTGGCTCTCTTTGGCCCCGGCTCTGGCCCTGGATCTCAGCCTGCTGACCACTCACACACCTTTTATGACACCAATATGATGAGCGGTGAAATGGCTGTTTAATGTGTGGCGCAGTTCGCTTATATACATGCCTCGTCTTCGTTAACACCCCTTAAGCACGCATCGTAAATCAGTCACAGAGCAGAGGAGGGCCTATCGCATCACATCCCGAGTCCCCGCTTATTCGCCTAATACAACAGACATTGACAGTTATAGTTATTGCAGCAGATAGACAGTGTGCTACTCTTTATTGAATATTCAAAGCAATTCAACTTTGCCTGCTACTGTTCTACAGCTAATTGCAGAAAACGT
Source organism: Perdix hodgsoniae (assembly GCA_035772895.1). Lineage (NCBI taxonomy): Eukaryota > Metazoa > Chordata > Aves > Galliformes > Phasianidae > Perdix > Perdix hodgsoniae. Next base: position 3,554,792 of record JAPSGF010000069.1, read on the forward strand.
GTGCCAAGGGTGATTTGCTCTTACATGATACTGTATAACCTAACAATTCATTTTGGGTTTATGGGAGAACATGTTTCCTATATCATCAGAAGTAACTTTTCTCTCATCCATACTTAGGCTTCAGCTCACAGTGGATATATTTTATGACTGAACCTTTTGTTAGTTGGTATCTGTAAGACTGCAGAGATAAATGTGAGGTGAGCCACTGCTGTCATTTTAGTTACCAAAAGATTGCTTTCTGAATAACATAAGCATTTCTTGTTACACAGCATTTTCCATTTCAGAACACTTGAATCTGCATCATCATCACCACAGTCCTCCTTGTTGGGTTTGTTCTGCTCATACTCTAGGCACAGCTTGTAATATTTTTAGTGGTAAGTACTATTCACAGCCCCACGCTCACTGCTGACACTGGCTGAGATTCCGCTGTCTTTCCTTGTTACAGCACCAAGGAGCATTACAGCAGCAGGCAGCGCACTGCAGATACAATGTGTATTTGTAATTTCTAGTGTTTGCTTATTTTTCCTCTGAAACTACTTCTCATATTCAGTATCCCTTGGGAACCTGCTGAAGTTGCTGAACTCCCAGAAAATGGATGGCAAGATTCCAAACTAAGTAGCAGTGATTTTTTTTTATTTTATAGAAGGGAAAGGTTTTTTTATGATAAGGGGAGTAGAGCACTGGGACAGGTTGCCCAGAGAGGTGTTGGAAGCCCTGACCTTGGTGACACTCCAGGTCAGGCTGGACAGGAGTTCTGAGCACCCTGACCTGCTGCAGATGTCGTTGTTTGTTGAAAGGAAGTTGGGCTAGATGACTTCTAAGGGTCCCTTCCAACTCAAAAGACTCAGTGATTATGTGATTCTGGAAGTTTCTTCCTTGGCAGGTACCTCATTGCCTGCCTCCTTTCACAGCGTGGCCTCCCGAAGGTGTCCATTCTGAATGTGCCGTCATGTTTCCTATGACAGTTATTCTACATCAGGTTAGGTCAAACTTCTGTAACATCCAAGCTGGAATGCATTTTATAGATTATGGGGCAGTATCTATAAGAGGTAAAAATATTTAAGAAAAAAAACTGTAATGGTGCAGCTATGTGCTAGGTGTGGCTGGTAGGTGAACATGAAGGGAAAATAAACAGTGGCAGATGGCTTGGGTGAGGGAATTTATTTCAATTTCTTGAATGAAGCTCTTTGCAGCTGAACAAAGACAACCCCTGAAAATATCTCCATGGCCAGCAAAATAGAAGGATACAGTAGATATAGTACCTGTCTGTGTTACTCTGGTCCCTTCATTAACCTCCTAAAGTGAATTTTTCAGAACGCTACAGCTGTAAATTTGAATAGGGCATAGTAGAATTGTCAGGTGTCCTCTGTGACAGAGTGAGAATGTAATGTCAAAGAATTCAAGTGTAAATAATAGGACTGTCAGTTTCTTTTCTTTAATGAGCAAATAAAAAATATATAGCAAGTGTATTTGCATAACTATCACAGGGAAAAAAAAATGTAAATACACTAACCTTATCTTTTTCGTACTTGCTATTCAGAATGTCTTCAGAGATTCTTCAAAAATTTCAGAGGCAAACACAGTTAGTCCTGCTGGCAAGTATTGTTCAAGCACACATGCAATGCAAACTGTGGAAAATAACTAAAGAAAATGGTATCTATTTACCTCCCATTTTTGAAAAGCACCCACGTCAGAATGCTCCACAAAAGCCAAGGAGGCAGATAATGTTTAGGAACACACTGTTTGTGTTTGTGTGCACACTTTCCTTATTGTTCCCAACAGATTTCCCACAAATCTCAGTTTAAAAACTTTTCTGTTAATGAATGATATGTTGAAATCCCTGTGCCAGGCTAACAGCAAAACACAAAATTCATGATGATAAAATTCAGAAGCACAACTACAGCAGTAAAACTGATGCTTCCCTTCCCATTTCTCCAGCTATACCAAGTGTGAAATGACTTAAGGTTAAGTGCTCAATACGCAAAGCTGTTTGTACTCAGTGTAGCATAAAAACCACCACTCTTATTATAGCAGAACCTATTTAGAGTGAGAAAATGAAAAATGTCTGTAAGACCAGTTTTACCAGAGAGAGAATTCTAAGAAGGTTCAGGGCTGTTTTTGGAATGATGATAAGATGGGCAAGAAAAAGCTACCTGGACTGAGTAGGAGCTGGAGTGAGTAGGGATTATTAGACCTGCACACAGCCCGTACAACTCCCCTGTGTGGCCAGTCAGGAAGTCAGATGGTACGTGGCGAATGACAGTAGATACAGAGAACTAAATAAAGTTACATTGCCAATCCATGTGGCTGTACCCAACATCACCTCCCTCGTGGATACGTTAAGTAAAGAAATAGAAATGTACCACCACGTTCTGGATCTAGGAAATGCATTTTTCAGCATTCCAATTGCTAAGGAATCTCAAGACCGGTTCACATTCACATGGGAGTGCAGGCAGTGGAATTTCCAAATCCTACCTCAGGAATACGTGCATTCACCTTTGTGGCATAACTTGGTAGCGCGTGACTTGGCAAATTGGAACAAACCATCTACTGTCAAAATGTACCATGACATCAATGATTAGGTGCTAATGTCTGACTTGATCAAGGCATTAGAGAAGACAGTACCATCATTAATTATTTATTTAGAGGAAAAAAGATGGGTTATAAATGCTCAAAAAGTACAAGGACCAAGGCTATCAGTTAAATTTCTTGGTGTTGCCTGGTCAGGTAAGACTAAGGTTTTCCCCAGTGCAATTGTAGATAAGATCCGAGTGTTCCCAGCTCCCACAAAACCGAAGCAGTTGCAGGAATTTTTGTGTATATTAGGATATTGGCAATCCTTTATACCCCACTTAGCACAACTGCTAAAACCATTATACCGATTAACAAAAAAAGCCAAGTATGGGATTGGGTAGAATAGAACAAGAATCCTTCTAAGCAAGCAAAAGTAGCTGTTAAACAGGCCCAGGCACTGTGTCTATTTGATCCAACTCTTCCAGCCAAACCAAATGTGAATGTAACCCAAGAAGGGTTTGACTGGGGGCTGTGGCAGCGCCAGAGTTCCGTCTGAATCCCAATTGGGTTCTGGTCATGGAGCAGAAGAGAGACACAGCATGGTTGAAAAGCAGTTATTGACCACCTGTTCTGCATGCAGGTAGTAAACCCGATAACTCAGACTGCAGAGGTTATTGTTAAAACAACTTTACCAATTCAGGGGAGGGTAAAAGACCTAACCCACATTTCTAAGATCAGGGTGGCCCAATCACAAACAGTAGCATGCTGGGTCGCCTATCTTAGTCAGAGAAGCCACCTGCCATCTTCTCCACTGAAGGAAGAACTGCAAAAGATATATATCACAGTGAGACACCTGAGGAAATAGTGGTTACTCGTCCAGAGAAGAGTCCTGTGCAGGAGGGGAAATATGCTATTCCAGAAGATGCCTGGTACACAGATGGATCCAGCAGAGGGAACCCAAGTAGGTGGTGAGCTGTCGCATACCATCCCTCAACTGAAACGATATGGTTCAAGGAAGGGGATGGACAAAGTAGCCAGTGGTCTGACCTACGAACTGCGTGGATGGTGGTAACTCAGGAGCCTGGCAACAGCGTACTGAACATCTGCATGGATAGTTGGGCAGTCTACTGAGGGCTCACACTCTGTTTAGCACAGTGGGCCACTCAGGATTGGATGATCCATGCCTGACCTATTTGGGCAAAGATATGTGGGTTGATATATGGAATGTGATTGGGCACAGAGCTGTACAAGCATACCACATCTCTGGATATCAACCCTTGCAGTCACCAGGCAATGATGAAGCTGAAACAGTGGCTCGAGTCTGACAGTTAGAAAGTATATCAGCAGAAGACACAGCCCACTGGTTACATCAGAAATTACGACATGCAGGACAGAAAACCATGTGGGCAGCAGCTAAAGCATGGGGGCTGCCCCTATAGTTAACAGATATTGTCCATGTCAGGACTGTGATGCTTGCTCACAAATAAGACCAAGACCTCTGCCGGAAACCATGCCCCATCTTGCTCACACAACCCATTACAGATCAATTATATAGATCCCCTTTCTCTATCTGAGGGGGACAGATATGCCCTAACTTGTTTTGATACAGTGAGTGGATTGATGCAAGCCTATCCTGTAGGAAAGGCAAACCAAGCCTGTACCATCAAAGTTTTAACTAGGTTGATGGTGCTATAGTAGTAGTTGACATCCCTGTTTTCATTGCAAAGGGGACATTAATTATGTCCAAGTGGCAAATTAGAACCCCCGCTTTGGTAACTGATATAGCAATTCAGCCACAGATATCAGGCCAAAGGGTATGGTATCGAAGATCAGGATACAGCCCCAGTATGCCCTGATACATGTGGAGGTGTTTACTCAGGACTGAAATACTGTCTGATTCATAACATGGAGGGCAGACCTACCCCACCTCGTACATTAAACATCTGTTTTACTCCCCTTGAGGTTGTAAGTTCACAGGATAGCCGGCAGGAGCCGGCTCCAGCATCCATGAGGAAACATTGTGACACCCTATGATGAACTGCTGTACTTTTGGGAACTGGTGAACATGAATCAGAACCACTACTGGTCCTTGAAGAAGATACACCTCAAGAAAGAACATCAAGTAATGGCCCTACAGAACCATGGAAAAGACTGCCAATAATTGCCTTTATTGTCTTAACATTCTACATTGTGGTGAGTATTGTACATGCATCGCAATGTACATTTGCTCAGTCATTGGTTCATGCTGTGAAGGGCTGGAGTGTAGTGGAATTCCAAGGTCACATCCTGAATCAATGGGTGAGCTACATGAGTACGATTGCCTGGAGTGGGCAGGAGGGTTCTAGAGCCACCCTTTCTGTCTCCATGATACTTCCTGTGCCATCTGTCTGTGCCCCTCCATCTCCCCACTTTTCTTTGCTGTGGTGTGACGGTAAGAATGGGGGAGGGTCACATTCCTAAACCCATCCTTTTCTCCAAACTGTTACCAGGAGGAGTGAGTTAATTCCTCTTGAATATCTTTTCCTATAGCACTTATCTTTCAAATAAAGGCTCTGTCATTGCCTTCATTTGCTCTACACCAACTCATCCATGCTGAGAGGGCATGCACAAGCATAGGAGCTCTGTTTACTCTCTTCCAGAGACATATGCTGATTCAGACCTGTGGGCTCATTCTCTATATTAAATGGATAAATAAGGAAATGCTGCATACAAGCTTCTGCAAGCATGGAATAGAATCAGAGAATCATAGAGTCACAAGGTTGGAAACGATGTACAAGATCACTTAGTCCAACCGTCCTCCCATCACCACTGCTACCACAAGCACTAAACCATATCTCATAGCTCCTCATCCAGACACCTCTTGAACACTTCCAGGGATGGCGACTCCACCACCTCCCTGGGCAGCCATTCCAGTGCCTGACCACTCTCTGAGAGAAAAAGCTCTTCCTTATGTCTAATCTGTACACAACTTGCGGTCATTTCCTCAGGTCCTGTTCATTGCTTATGAGAAGAGGCCAAACCCCTCCTCACCACAGCCTCCCTTCAGGAAGTGATAGAGTGCCATGAGGTCTCCCCTGAGCTTCCTCTTCTGCAGACTAAACAATGCCAGCTCCCTCAGCCACTCCTCATAAGACTTGTGCTCCAGACCCCTCACCAGTTTCATTGCCCTTCTCTGGACACGCTCCAGGGCCTCAATGTCTTTCTTGTAGCGAAGGGCCCGAAGCACCCATATTCCTCAGTGGAGATGCCATGATGTTTCAAAACACTTCTTAAATACTGGTTTTGCTGCAGTTCACTTCATGTGGTGAAAATTACCATTATACAGTAAGAATGATCATCAATAGCATTTCATTTTAACCTCTGCCCATGAGATGGTCTTGTTAGCAAATACTTTTGTAACAAAATGTGAGCTGATCGGACTAAATAAGAAGTGTAAAAGAAACACAAAAATGATGTGATGCTTACATCAGTAAATAATCATAAATAGTTCTGTTTGATCTGGAGATACTCCATTTATGTCTATAGTATCTTTTGAAAGGGAATAGAGGAGCTGACACACCTGAATTTTATTCTTCCCTATGGTTCCAGGATTTTCATTTGGTTCTTATCTTTGCAAGTGAGAGTTCAGAGTACATTAATAAAACATGATGTTTAACTTAGGAGAACAAAGATTTTACTTTAAAGATGAACCTGAACTCTTTCTATTGCAAACATCACTGTAGTTTAGCAGCCTGACTTTATCATTATTGCAGAGGGATCAGAGAGTCAGACTCATGTCAGAATAACAGTGGGCAGTGGGATACCCATGTCTGCAGTGGGATTCCTCACAGCAGTTTAATTCAGATTTTCCTCAGCCTCAATGGGAGCTGGGCCAAGGCCAGTCCTATATCTGCTATGAAAGCAGGCCTTCCTTTTGTTCTTGTGCCTCCAGCAAAAGCCTGGATTCACCTGCTTAATACATAAATCCAAAATCATCAGCTATCACAGCAGTGACTTATGCAGAGAGAAATCCCAGAGACGGATGGAGATACCTTCAGTGGATCACGTTTAACTTCATGTGGTGATATACATTAAATGTTCATGAGGTTTTGTAGAGGCCAAGATTTTTTCTTGTAATTTTGTCTTGCTTTCACAACATTAATTGCCAGTTACCCGTTAGATTGTATGTAACCAATGTGTCAGACACTGTAGGGTAGGTTGCACTGACTGGTTGAATGAGCACTTTCCCAAACTGTGGCATGTAAAATGGAAATAAATTACACCTAAAGCAGGAGTGCTTCCTGACCAAGTACCAAAGACCTTCAATCTGAAGAAGGTATTCTTGTGTGAACCTGTCACTTCACAAAAGGCAAATGGACACTAAGCCACAACCTAAGCAGAAATAGCCCCACAATGACTCAGTACCTCTGCGCCCTGAAAACCTCATAGCCAGAAGGCTGCTACACTGACTAAGTAAGAATATGACAGTGTTAACAGGCAGACTCCATCACAGTGATGTGTTTCCAAATGTCTCTTTTAAGGCTGTTACAAGAAGCTGTGGAGACCCTGATTTTCTTTTAGAGGGTGTGCTCCTAGCTTCCTGGTCTAACATGAGAGATAATTGCATCAAAGGCAGTAAAAAGGCTTCTGTATAAACCTATTTAACTATAATTATTGAATAACAAATCATATCTAAATCATAGACTCATAAAATCTTTCAGATTGGAAAAGACCCTCACATTCAACAAATGCAAACATCACCTACCACTACCAAGTCCACCACCAAACCATATCTTTATCTCTTTGAAGTTTGATGCTTTCTTGTTGCTTTCCATTGCCTGTTCCAAAATCAGAACTTCTTAACAAATAACTTGTTTTGTGTTCATCCGTTTCCTTTTTATTTTTTCTTCTCTTTTTCAGGAAAAAAATCTAAGGGCAAAACACGAACTATAGGTAAGTCATTTATAAGCAAAGTGAAGTAAATGCCTAGAAAACACATTTAAAATTCAGATTTTTTAACTAAGAAACTGTATTTCATCAAAAAACCTGAAATACTGACTCAGAAGTTGGTGATTCACACTGTAAACATTTTTTTTTCCTAAAAATATGGCATTGAACACGTCTGTGGTTGAAAAGGAAGGCATTCTGAGGAATTCAATCCTACCCTCCAGATTCCATGTTTCACTATGACAGACACAATCATTGAGTCATCGAACTGTGTCATCTCCCTTCTTGGTAAACGGAGAACAATGAACTTCAAAAGAAGTGTGATAGATGTTTTTGTTAAAGCAAAAGGTTAAAGGTATCTTCATTCAACAGAGACTACTGCTCATACACAGTACCTACATTTGATAATTTTAGTAAAAGTTGCTGTTAGTGAACCTGCACTGGAAATTGTTAATTGTAATCCTTCCATATATGCATGCCTTCTTATGGACTATCTTATATAAAAAAGAATCTTATATAAAAAGAATATAAAAAAGAAGGAGAAGGCAATCTTTAAATTAGTCATTGACATTTACTTAATGTGTATGCAATATCTGCCATTTCTATTTGCAAAACTATGCTGGAGAGTGAAAATAAACTCCTAAATCTCTAAAGCAAAATGCCCGTATAGGCTTCTATATATTTTGAAGCTCTGATCCATACAAAGAATATTTCAGAGAATGAAGTAAATACTTCACTTTATCAAAACACCTCAGCAGAAGTAAGGAAAAAAAATAAGACAATACCATCCACTTAACAATTTAATTAATAATCTAGGGACCTCAAAGCCCACCCAACCCCAGCACCTGACATGAGCAGGGCTTCCCCTACCAACTAAGGCTTCCCAGGGTCCCATCCAGCCTGGCCTCAAGTGCCTACAGGGATGGGGCACGCACTGTTCTCTGGGCAGCTGTGCCAGGGCGTCATCACCCTCCGAGGGAAGAATTTCTTCCTAATATGTAATCTAAATCTCCCTTCTTTTAGTTTAAACCATTCCCCCTTGTCCTATCACTATGATGTTTGCTGTTATATTTTAAAATACTATTGAATGTGTGCTTGTAAGTGCTTGAGTTTGCCCCTAACACCTGAGTAAATAAAATTGCCATCATTAATAGGAAGTCTGCACTGATGGCGCTCACAGAAAGAAACCTGAATTACGCGTTGTAAAAGCAGTCACTTATAAAACTTCATAGGACAGGTCAACCAAAGAACAAATTAACCCCCTAGTAAAAATCGATCCATCCAAGACAGAGCAGTGACATTAATTATCCCCAACGTGATTGTGGGAGAAGTGGGATGAAGCTGGAACCAAAACCACTGCATGTCTAGCGGTGGGAGTGGGCCTAGCAATCCATCCCGCCTTCAGCAGATAGCAGAGATGGAGATGGACGGCCTGTGATGAGCTGCCAGAGTCTCTGTGCTGGCACAAACTTGACAGACACTTTCTGAAAAGCAGTTTGCAGGGGGAAAGAATGCAAAGAGGAAAACATGAGCCGACACTGACACATGGAGCGGGTCCAGAGGAGGGCCACTAAAGTGATCAGAGGGCTGGAGCACCTCTCCTATGAGGAAAGGTTGAGGGAACTGGGCTTGTTTAGCTTGGAGAAGGCAAGGCTCCGGGGAGATCTCATTGTGGCCTCCCAGTGCTTGAAGGGAGCATATAAACAGGAAAAGGAGAAACAGCTGTTTATGAGGATAGTGGATAGTGGTAGCACAAAGACGAGCAGTTTTAAACTGAGACTGGGGAGGTTTAGGTTAGAAATTAGGAGGAATTAAGAGGGCGGTGAGGCACTGGCACAGGTTGCCCAAGGAGGCTGTGGATGCCCCATCCCTGCAGGCATTCAAGGCCAGGCTGGATGTGGTTCTGGGCAGCCTGGTCTGCTGGTTGGTGACCCTGCACATAGCAGGGGGTTGGAACTGGATGAGCACTGTGGGCCTTTTCAACCCAGGCCATTCTGTGATTGTATGATTCTATTCCACATGAACCTTAGACAGACTTTGCTGCCAAAATCAATCTTCCCAGTGAAAAAAATGTGGTCAGGTGTGAGAAAAGGCAAATAAGGTGCTTACTGCACCCTGTATCCCCCCTGATGGAGGCACCTTTTGCAGGCTCCCGTGGCAGGCAATTTCTGGCTGAGAATTTTTATAGTCAGCTCACACATTCATCGATTGCTGACAACCCAAAATGAAGGCAACCAGAGAGCTAATAGCAGACACTCAATGTACAGCCTCTGGAGCTATCTTGGATGCTTAAAAACTGAGCAACCTTTCCAACCTTAACAGTTCTATGATTCAATAAAGAGGAGCAGTCCCTCAGAAATCTCATCTGACTCCATGTCTCTGCTGTAAATAAAATACCAGACCTGGACAAGCATTTCTCAAAGAGGTCCAAAGATAGAAGAAAAAAAATAGTGGTGTTAGAAAGTACAAAAAATCCTAATGATTTTTGCAAGAATTACACAAAATGCTCAAGATGTATTACATTTTTGACAGCAGATAGACATCCAGAGATGAAATTAAAAAGTTGCAGCTGGAATATGAGGATGGTATAATTTGCAAAATGGTTCCTGAGATGTTCCAGCCATGTATTTGAAATCTATTCACTGCCTATCGGGCCAGAGCACAGTGCTCAGAGCAACATTTGATGGGCTTTTCTGAAGGCTTCTACTCATTGCAGAAGCTCACCTTTCAGAGAGGCTGCAGAGAACAAGGGTCTGCTGCCGGGGCATCAGAGCACTTCTCTGCATCCCAGGGGCATTGAAGACTTTAAGTGTTGGTCCTCTTTTGTTATTTGATTTTGATTTGTTTTATTATTATTTCCCCAAAAGTAATTTGCATATTTTACAGTCCTTTGAGTTTTTAGTCTGATCACAGTTCACCTAAGTTCTCCATCTAGTGCCCAAGCCCACAGCAGTTGCTAGCAACATCAGCAATAAAAGCCTACTGAGATCCAGAAAGCTGTGACATGAGGTCTAACAAAAAGATTCTTATATCAAACCTGTGTTGTCTTGCACATAAGATCAGCTTGCTTCAGAGTTCATCAGTGTGACACCTCCCTGAGCTCTGCTGAACTACTTGCTCCAGAGGCAGTACCAATTTGAGAGATCAAAATAACTGTGTCAGCTCTAGTGCAAAGAAAGCTTCAACATCATATGGGAATTCACAATATTTCAAAGGAATGTTTCAAGAGGTGGCTGTAATCTCATAAAGAAGTTGCTAATGGTGACTGCTATCATGCCACAGGTACCAAAGACAGTTATTTTTGTGTTGATAATCCTTTTTCACAGAAGCAAGGGAAGAATAGTGGAAGAAACTGCCAGAAGGTCATCAGCGAAATGTGTCATTCCAAATACATTTCTGCTGTTCTATGTGGGATATTGCACACAAACTACTCCTGTGTCTCATGTATGAACCTGAGACCTTTCCAGCAGCACTGCAGTACTGCATGAGGCTCTTTAGAGGACCAGTTGAATGCATGAGACCTGCCAAAGATCTGTTAAATAGGCTACAGGAGAATTGCTTTGTCATCACCTCTCCCTCTATCAAAACACCTCAATAGATGCAATTCAAATGAACAAAGCATAGTCCCAACAGAAAGAGCATGAAAGCAGGAGACTAGCTGTCCTCACATGCAGGAGTTGAACTATGATCGACACAAAACTTTAATATTCAGTACCTTTACTAAAGCTTGATGTTTATTTGAATTTTCTATTTATATATATTTAAACCTTAGTATTTTAAGGTTGTAATTATCTAGCATATTTATCTATTTCATAAAAGGCACAGAGCCCTAATGTGACTGAACTGCATTTTCCATTAGAAAATATGTGAGTGACCATGGAGTCCTACCTGTCAAACCCAGTGCATGAAGTGATCCAGTCACATATCCATGTACAAGTGAGTTATCCTTCTGGCTAGCTTTCTGCTGTGAATCTGATACTTAGAAGGGCTCAGGCACACTGGATGACAGGTAACAATAAAGCCATGAGGGCAAGGAATGTAAGCAAATTCACCACAGAATAATTTGAGTAAAGACTGCTGAGTGGTAGCAGTGAATTTGTGAACTCACTCATCCTCGCCCTGGTGCACATTTACGATTTCTCAGAAGACAAAGGAGAGAAGAAGGCGAGAACAAGCAAGTTATGTGCTCTGCATCCATGGGAGAATGCTTGGGCATTCTCTGGAACCACTGGAATGCTGTAGCTCCAATGACAATGTGGTTTATGGTTACTGGTCGCATAAGCAAGCCATACAATAAATAGATGTAGTGGGCAATCGATTTAAATTGTCTGCAGCCAACGGAAGGCAAACATTGGCCTGGGCTTTGCTTGTCCCTCTGGAGGTTCTTGCTTTCTTATACACGATATGAAAAGGCTTTCTGTAAGACAAGTAATTTGTAAGAGTTAACTCCTCTGGACCCCAAAAATGCTTGAAATGAAAACTTGTTATTAGAGAGAGTACTTGTCAAAGGAAATCTTAATTAATGACCTCTTTCAATCAAATATTTAAGCTAATCTTGTCTAAACTGTGCAAAGATAGAAAAATAATTATTAAATAAGCTCTGTGGGCTTCTTGGCAACGGATTACTTGGTTTGGCAGAGTAAAATACATGTTCATGGGAGCTGTGATGGAGCTTAGCAGGAAGGAAACACACATAAAGCTCATTTTGGCAGCATGAATGAGATGGCTGCAGAGTGATGGAGGGTAACAGCACGTTTATTTCAACATTCATTTAGTATTTATATTATTTATGTGGAGCCTTTAAAAGTAATAGCACTTCAAGATTTTCCACAACAGAGACCCAAGAACTTACCATATCCCTAGAAATACAGTCCAGCACTGTATTGAAGTATTAAAAATGGTTTACACTAGTTAGGAACCAGCCTTCCCCAGGCTGGAAGATACCCCTTTTTTTTTTAGATACATAACAAACTGGGAATTAATGTTTCATCTATACTTCTTTCTCACTATTCTTGAATGAATAGATTGCAAACAGTCTTCAAAATGCTACAAACGTTTGAGTTCACTGTGATTGGCGTGATAATGAGATGATAATTTCATAGTACAGTGTGGCAGAGAGCACATAGCACGTGACCACGGCTGAAGGCACGGTGTGATAGCAGTCACTGCTACACACACTGCCAGCACAGCAGCTCTTTGAAAACAGATTGTTAGTAGAAACTCCAAATACACACCTTTCACATATTTGGGTATAAACACTGGTGATGGGTAAGGCTTAAGGATCTCCTACATCCATTAGTTCAGTGCAAGAGGACTTTGGAAGCAATAAAACCATTATGTACAGCAGGGGACTTAGAGCTGTGGCTCTCTAGGTTTTCCCAAACAACGTGCCTTAATGAGGAGATACCATGAGTTAAAAGAACAGACAATGGCTGAAACTATATGTCGGTTCAGTCTTTTGTATTTTGTAAGGAATGACTGCAGATGTTCGCTCAGAGCACCTCTCTACAGCAGCTGTTGAGAACTGCATGAAGGAGAGAGGCAGGCTGCTCTCATGGGAGTAGGTACGAAAGAAAGAACTGCAGGTAATAAAGGCAAAAGAACAAACAAAGAAATGACAACAACAAAACAAACAAACAAAAAAAATACAGCAACAAACCAAAATGATACCTCTCCTTTGACCTTAGGAATTTATTTATTAGCTCAGCCAGGCAGCTCTAGCAATGGAAAGCCTAAAACCAGAAGCACCTTCACTGGCCCCTGAAATGCTAGGGTCAAGTGTGAAGGTGAGGTGAATTTGCCCTAGCTGACCACTGACATCTTCCTTTTGCTCTTACTGCACGTCGGCATGAAGGAACCCAAATCTGCATTTTTGGTAAATACACTTGATATCCATATATTTTTACCAAGCTTGTGAAAACTGGTCTAGCCTGTGCACTAATGCTGGTTTTCTGTAAAGACAAAAGGTTTTTTTGTTGGTTTTTTTTTTGTTTTTTTTCCCCACTGTGTTAATGGATAATGCTTTTTCCCCTAAATGGAAAGCAAAATTTGGTGTACTGCTTATATTAGTAACACATTACATAAATAATAGAAATCTAATCAATAATGTTATGCTTTGGGAAGAAAACAGAAAATACTGAAACCTCGGGGAAAACATAGATAAAGGAATGTAATTAGTCATGTTAGTTTCTGGCCAATAGATTAGATTTTATCTCCATATACTTATTAAAAGTTTTACTAAGTAATGGCAACGAACAAAGATCTTCTAATCGTACCCAAAAATAAAAATAAAGATATGTGAGTGTTGCACGATATTTTATACTTGGAACTGCATTTTCTGAAGAATGGAGGAGATCTTTTGATGCGTTTCCAGTCAGGTCTCAGGATATGGAGATAAATAGATGCACCAAATGGAAAGTCAGCCCATGTAACTGGTGTAATTCTAATTTTAGATTGTGCTGTGAATAAATATGCATAGGCAATGGTGGTGTTAATACTAAAAAGTTGTGTATGATCAACTCTGTTGCAAGGAAATCATGCAAACATATGAATGATATCTTAAGTATAGCAGGGCTAAATACTAAAACACATGACTAGTCAAGGTACTTAGACCTAATGCAACATATTAACATATTTATTTTTTTTAATTATTTCCAGATATAAAACTTAAATTAAAAAAAAAAAAATCTTTACTAGCCCTAAGAAATGCAATGGAATTTCTTCAGAAGTTCTTGAATAGAAAAATAATGTTTTCCTTAACAAATTAAAGAAAGTAAAATTTTCCCCTTGTAAGTAGAAGCTTAGATTTCTTTTTTCTTTTTTTTACGATCACCACTGGAATTTCCAAATATTATCCAGAGCAACTGTCCCTGCTGAATACCCCTGCAGCTTTTCCATGAATGTGGATCCAAACTGATAACTAACAGTCACCATTTCCCCAACTCTTACTTTTGGGCAGTAGTACTAAATGAGTTTAAGTTGATCTAACTCTGCCACAGTATTTCAAGAAGGAATGTTATTTTTTTCCCTTCTTTGGCAGGTTACTTTAAGGTGTCAATTCAAATTTTTGGCACTGACGTCAAATCCTTCCACAGAAAAGCTGTTCCTATTCTCCACAGGATTGCTAAATTTGAAAGCAATAAACTCCATCCTTAACCAACTGTAATTTTTCCACTATCTTATTACTATAATTTTCCACCATGCAATTGACAGGTTTCTTGGTTCTGCCAGAACAGAAGAAAGGGGTTTAGTCATTTGTTTTGTCTTGGTGACATTTTCATGAGGAAGAAGGACCTGGCCTGGCCTTGCACACACAGCTTTGGGTCAGGCAGGAGAAGACCAGTGGCTGTGGCTGTGATGAGAGCACAAAGGTAGCTCACAACTGTGTACTTCCTGAGAATATTAAATCTAATAAGAGTAGCAATAGCTATAATGATAGTGGTGTGTGCACTGACATTACATTTAGACTGGATATAAGGAAAAAAAGTTTTTTACAACAAGGATAGTGAAACACTGGGAGAGGTTGCCCAGAGAATGCCCCGTCTCTCAAGATATTTAAGGTCAGGCTGGACAGGGCTCTGAGCAACCTGATCTAGCTGTAGGTGACTCTGTTCATAGCAGGGGCATTGGATGGTTGGACTGGACCATTAAAAATCCCTTCCAAATCAAAAAATTCTATGGCTGCATGGGATTTAGCCTTAATGCCCAACAAAACCCTGTTGGTGTTTAAGGAATATTTAGACGTTCTGTTGAGACATCAAGGGACGTGGTTTAGTGAGAACTATTGGTGATAAGTGGATGGTTGGACTGGATGATCTGTAGGTCTTTTCCAACTTCGGTGATTGTATGATTTACTAAGATTTACCATTCCCCCTTGTTCTATCACTATCCACCCTCATAAACAGCTGTTCCCCCTCCTGTTAACATACTCCCTTCAAGTACTGGAAGGCCACAATGAGGTCTCCCCAGAGCCTTCTCTTCTCCAAGATAACC
This sequence comes from Perdix hodgsoniae, assembly GCA_035772895.1. NCBI lineage: Eukaryota > Metazoa > Chordata > Aves > Galliformes > Phasianidae > Perdix > Perdix hodgsoniae. The sequence goes on from JAPSGF010000069.1 coordinate 3,570,224, forward strand.
AAGCCTGGTCCCCTTAACCTTTCCTCGTAGGAGAGCTGCTCCAGCCCTCTGATCATCTTAGTGCCCTCCTCTGGACCCGCTCCAAGAGCTCTGTGTCCTTCCTGTGCTGGGGGCCCCAGTCCTGGATGCGGTACTGCAGATGGGGCCTCACAAGAGCCGAGTAGAGGGAGACAATCACCTCCCTCTCCTTGCTGACCACCCCTTTCTTAATGCATCCCAGAACACACTTGGCCTTCCAACTGTGGGCTGCAAGCGCACACTGTTGGCTCATGTACAGCTTCTCGTCCACCAGGGCCCCAAAGAGCTTCCCCACAGGGCTGCTCTCAAGGGTTCTTTGCACAGTTTGTATAAACACCTGGGGTTACCCTGACCTGGCCTTATTATGTTCACATGGGCCCAATTCCCCTTCCTGTCCAGGTCCCTCTTGATGGCTTCCCTTCCCTCCAGTGTATTGACTGCACCGCTCAGCTTGGTGTCATCTGCAAACTTGCTGAGGGTGCACTCAATGCCATCATCTGTGCCATTGATGAAGATGTTGAAGAGCACCGGTCCCAAGACCAACCCTGAGGGACACCGCTTGTGTCATGGTTTTATGATTCTTGTTATCAGTATTCCACATCATAACATCATGTAAAGCACAGAAATTAAAGAGTTAACACTCCAGTTCTGTGGACTGACAACATTCAGCTACATCATTCTCAGAAGAGAAGAACCAAACACTCAAGTAGACTTTGTGTTCAGAGGGGAAGGTAAAGGTCCTGGCAAGTCACAGGACTCGCTCTTTCTCTAGCTGCATGGCAGTGTGTGTGTGTGCTCCCCAGCTGTTTTGCTTTCAATTCAGAATAAGGCCTTAGGTTTCAGACACTGTCTCTCATTTTATTTGATTTATTAGCTTCATTTCCAATTATATATTGTATTATATTGTGCTATCTCACATCATTCCGATATCATACTTAGTAAATTAACTTTCCTCCTCAGATCTTTGCCACTGTTCTGTTTTTAGGTCCACATCCCATCTCCCTTTCCCTTTCCCTTTCCCTTTCCCTTTCCCGGGTTGCAGGTCCATAGGTCCCCTGCCCTCTTACTTGCAGAAATGGGCTGAACAAGCCTGTAAACCATCAACGCTCCCCCATCCCCTCCCTTCTAGGGCTGGTGGGCCTGTGGGCCTGCTGTCCCCCTGTCACGGACACAGATAGATCTAGATAACTCTGTGACACCACGTGGGGTGAGTTATTCATATTGCGTAAGCCCAGGACATTGGGAATGCAAATTATTTAGAAATGGTATGTGGTGTGAAGCTACCTTAGTCGCTTGGGAGGAGAGAACCAGCTGCCCTGCTTTCTCTGGTTAGCCAGGAATGAGTGTACCATTGGAGACTTTAATCAGTCAACAAGTGTTTAATTTCATTTCATCGTTTGTATTACATTTTAAAAAGCAGGAGGCAGATTTTAAAGATAATTTTCCTTCATTAGATATTTGCTTTCTGCAGCCATTTTCTTCCAGATACAGACTTTGGAGGTCTGCATGTGCTGACAAAGGCAAGCGTCATGAATGTCCCAAGCAGTGAAACGCAGCGTCTGTCTGGGGGAAGAAGTTGCTCCACCACCAGAGCAGAAGATCCAGATACAGTTGTTTTCTTCAGCTTTTCAGACTAAGAGAAAACATCAAATTGCAGCCCCAAATGGTTCTCCTCGTACAAGGAAAAGATTTTAACGTGCTGTGCTGCCCCTGAATATGCGCAGGATTCAGAACAGCTGCTAGGGTTTTATGCTCACCATTCTTTTCCTGCAGCACCAACAGTTTTTGCCATCTGTAAGCGAGCTCTGCTTTGGCTTTATAACACTCAGAGTTGTAATTGGGGGTAAAACATTAACTTTTATATAGGCATTTCCCAAATCATTGTGCAAAGAAACAACTACATTCACTGGAAAAATATAAATAAAAAAGAACAGAAAAGACATCTGGTCAGAAGTTTAAGTGAACTTTGAAAGAGCAGAGGAGTGAATTATGTAATTATGCTGCAAAAGTATAAGTATGCTCTGTTGAACCAATAGAATCATTCCGATTGGAAAGACCAGTAAGATCATCCAGTCCAACCATCATCCATGTTTGTGATCACTCTAGGCCATGTCCCTCAGTGTCACATTCACATGGTTCTTGAACACCTCCAGGGATGGTAATTCCATCACTTCCCTGAGCTGCCTGTTCAATCTCACCAGATTCATACTTCAGTGTTGTGCACGTACACAAAATCCTTCAAAACGATGCTGTAAGAGCACCAGAAGAACTTCATCTCTGTTCCAAACTCAGCTGCCGCCCATACTTGATTATGGTAAGACTTTCCCAGAGTAATCCATGTGGGACCCAGCAAGTGGACAGCTGCCTTAGAAGTCCTGCAGCAATGGAAGGGTGCTATGAAATGGGCCGTCACTGGAAGCAGCTGAGTGGGAACGCCAAGGGATGATAGCAGCACAGAGAGAGAGGAGCAGAGTTGTTGTGCTCATGGAGAACAGGGTTACTTGGGTTTGGCTGGTATTTGCAGCACCGCTGGCTTGAAGTCAGCCTATCCCCTAACTTCTAAGGCTTGGAAATAACCATACAAAATTACAGCACAGTTAGTAAAGCTGCTGGGAAAAGTAATGCAGTCAGGATTGTTGAACAGGCTCATCTGTTCTTTTCTCGGCGTTCATCTTAGCGTTTTAAAAATGTTTCTGACAAACAGAGGATGATGTTCTTTTTCCTACTGACGGTTCCCACATATCAAAGCTGCAATTCAATTATCTGTGAAGCTTTTCAAAAATCTTCAGCACTGCAGCAAAATTTAATGTGGATTAACTTCCAGCTGGGAAAATAATAGGTGGAAGTTTTGCTCCTTTACATATAAGAGAACAAAACCATGAACGTTTTTACATAAAATGGTAGCAATTTCTTCTCTGTGTATAAATAATTGCTGATAACTTGAGATATGTGAAGAAACGAATGGTTTTGCAGCTCAGGCCTGTGTGTATAATTGTGTAATTTTCTGGTCTTATTTGTGCTTTTTGCCTGACTCTTTCAGCTTTGTACCCCTTCTGTTTGCTCAGGGCAGTGGCTGAAAGAGTAGAAAAATGACTGCAGTGAGAATTTTCATTTCAGATTTCATTTCTGGACTGATGCATTATTTGCAGCACCTTAACGTTAGAAAGAAAACACAAGGTCTTGGAGTTAAATTCTGCGGCCTATTCCAGTCTTTTTAAATCGCTATAGATCAAAAATTCTCTGTAACCACCATGAACTAGACAGGAGATAAGCAAAACTAGTTACTACTTCCCTCAGGTGGGTACCGTGGGGCAAATTACCATTGCTGGCAGCTGGGCCTTGTCTGGGGCTTTGGCAAGAGGTGAGCAGGCTCAACACCTTGCAGATGAGCACAGCCCTGCCCTTAGCTGCTCTGCTCCTCAAGGGATGTGCTTGCTGCTTTGTACTCAGAGAGGATGTGCTGGGTGTGTGCTGTTGGGAGCTCCATGAGGGAACTGGGGAGTACCATTTTTATGTACCTTATCTTTGAGTCAGCTTTGTGATTCTGTGCTGTTACTGTGCTTTGGGTGTCCTTGTTTCTTGCAGTGATTGTGTTTTGCTGGTGCTCAAGATCCCACTGGTGTTGTTTATCAGCAAGTCAGCTCTCACTGTTACCAGCAGTGAAAAGCAATGTCAACAATGTAAAGAGTCATGAATCGGCCAAACTGGTGGTTAAGTCTTGCTGTGGAAGAACTGCTGATGAGAGTGATTGAAAGGGGGTGAAACAGAACTTTCCGACTGCTATTTTTGCCATGCTTTATGTCTCAAGCTGTTTTTTGAGGCTGTCATGCTTGCAACTTCGGGGCTCTGATGTGTAAGATGGCTATATATGGAGAAATACGTCTGAAATGTAACCCCAGAACATCCCCCTCTATCAACAGCTGTGTGTCAGCAAGCATGGAGAGCTCTACCAGTAGGATGGAGGAAAGAAGAGAAAGCAGTCCTGTCTGATGCTACCTGTCTCTGAGGAGCCTAACAGGGAAGCACCGTGAGGAAAATAAATCACATGCCCAGAGAATAGGGAAAAGCAGGGAGAGAAATGATACGTAGATTTAAATTATGAGATGAGGAAATGGATGATACCAATGCCCTAGTTGATGCTAACACAGTGGTGGCTTGATTAGGTGTGGAAGCACTTATGTTACTGAACTTATTTTGTGATTCAATTTTCTTTCAACTTCTACCATCTGCTTTAAAATACATGTTTCTGTTAGGGCTGTAATAAGTACGTGTGATTTAATGCTGCTTTCTATCACCAGTAGCTCTTGCTATTTAAATGCAAATCATATTTTGCCTGAATCTGATCTAGATCTGGTCCTTCTCTGAATTTCTGAAGGGAGGGAAACATTTATAGAAAAGATATGTTTGTCTCTTCTGCTTTACTTGGAAATGGTCCATCAAAGTGTAGCTAAACTTCATAATCTTTGGAATAATGTTTTGAGCCAGTGGGAGCTGTTTGTAGCAGGGAGATGTCTGGTTTTCCTCATTAGCTGCTGTAAGGCAGATTTCATTATTAGAAGTGGTATGGTTTGAGTATTTCCGCTGTAAGTAAAATTTAACCATCTATAGCTAAGTACAAGCCTCCTAAAATGGAACTTTAGTTTGCTGATGCAGTGTGAAGTTTTCCCCTAAGCAAGAAAGGAAGTTTTGAACAGCTTAATGAAGTTCTTCTCAAAGGGGTAATAGAGAATGTTCTGCAATCAGGATTTGTAAGATAATTTGAGTACTTGAAACCTCCAACTGCTATGACACAAATCGAGCCCAAGTGGCAGTGGGGGTCTTCTTAGTGGTGGAGGTTTCTGGCCATGTGCTTTACATCGTGTCCTGCTCCCATATGCCCATTGAGAATCAGTGACCAGGGTCCTGAGGCTGCAATGAGCATAGCTAGACTGTAAGGCTGTTCAACGCTATGGCGCTTGGAAGGTACATAAGTGAGGTCCTCAGCTCAGCCGTGCAAGGAAGTATTTTTTTTTAAAGCGGATCACTGTTTTACTTCCAAAATCTATGAGAAGCAAAGAACACAGCTGAGCGTTGAAATGGGCTGGTTCGTGGGGATCTGTATGACTCACCTCTGCTAAAATTAGCTAAGCTTACTTTGTCACTTGTTGCTTAGCAAACACGCTCTCTCACACACAGGCACCAAGGGATGGTGCCAATTTTGTTTTCTTTATGACAAACTCAAAAACTAATTCTGCTTACTAATACCTCTGAGTGTTACAAGAGGGGCGAGCTATGGCATTTGGTGTCTCACCTCAGCCTGACTGCTGATGAGCAATGCGTGAGAACACTAAATACTAGTTAGTACTGGGGACTGGTTTCCCATGGGAGATCTTCATGTTAAATAGCAGATGCTGGCCAGTGTAAAAATGGGAGCTGATGTTAACATTGCTTTTTTGTCAGAAATGTTGTAATCATGACTAACTTAATTGAATTTAACTAACTTCCATAAATATATGCATTTTAAGTTCAGATTTTTAAGGTAATTGCTTTCGCGTGTAGCTTTTTTTTTCCTTTGATGATAGCTGGCACCAGCCAGTAGAGCTGTAGCAGTTTTTGTGCTACTGAAAAATAGACACAAATTCCAGGAAAATAAAGATTCTTTTTCTTTAGAGTGACCTTTAACTTATTTTTAACTTATTTAATTTCATATATGGACAGTAATACTAAGTAGATGAAGAATCCTTCTGGATTTGCATTTTATATCATTTTAGCACCAGAAAAATTCATCACGACTAAGTTCATTTTTAGCATCATAATAAAACTTAATCAGAAATGACTGTCTTTCATTCTGAATGTTATAAATCACACATTAGTTTTACATCTTAAAAAAGGATTATTTGCAAAGGATTAGAAGGGATCTTCTAATCCTCATTCCATTTCATCTGTTTTATTAATAAACTCTAAACATTCTTTCTAATTATGTCACGCTCTCCATGGGTCTGATCCTGCAAGATGCTGACTGGGTTCGCAAGAATCACCATCAGTGTTACTCTCCAATACTGATCCTGCTTGCTCACAAGTCTGGTTTGACCACAGTCCTTTCATGCTCTCTTGTCCTGGCTTTGGCTCTATGCAGTCAGTGTTTCTTCCAGCAGGATGCCAGCATACTGCAGTTTTGGGTTTTTTTTCTGTGCTTGAAAAGAATGGTGTAGCTGCAACAGGTTTCATGGGGCATGGAGCCTACAGAGGCATGCCTGTACTCAATATTTATGTCATGTGTTCACAAGGCTTCACATGTGTGCCAGTAATTGCATGGCTCAGGAAGCATTGAATTACAAGATCAAAAATTGCAGATATTCATGATTCAGCAGTCACGGCAAGGGAGAGAGAAGGCTTATAAGTACAAGAAAAGAATGTGAGATTTTAACACTAGTATTCAGTGATTTGTGCAACGTAACTGCAGTTAAATTTTGCCCATTCAAGTCTCCCCACATTTAATAATAGATAGTCATATTGATAAAGCTAGTAAGAATTCTGCCTTTAACTCCGATATTGCCAGACTTCTGCAAATACTACTACGAGGGGAGAGAAACTTGAAATGAATGCAAGTGGGAAATAGAGGAAGGGGGAAAATAAACTGAGGTCACCTTGTGAAAAGGGGGTGGTGATGGCACAAAATGGCTGCTGCTCCCTCTAATACGTTTGTGCTGTCAAAAGGAGAACAGAAATGAGATGAACAGCATATCTTGGGTAACTCCATCCAAGTAGTTTCCTTTTTACTGTTTCTCACAGTATTATGGTGTGACATTGTGCCAATAAATGAGATTGATAGCAAGTCTCCTAGAATAAAAGTGCCTCAGCAATCACCCAGGACAGCTTGACAACTTTCCTGGGGCTTGTCAGGAGCGGGCTGTTAGCCAGACTACTTTGGTAGCAGCAGCATGCTTTGGGCCCTGGGATCTTCCTGCTCTGCAAAGACGGAGCCCATCCAGTCATGGGGTAAGGGAGTTTGAGGAATTCATGGAGGAAGGTGATGGCTGGAATCTACTGTTATTTTCAGTCTGCTCCCAATTTTTCCTAAGAAAGAGGGAGCCATGCAGGAGACAAGATGGCATTTCTGAAGCACTGCTTGACTTAACTGTGGTAGGTTGATATATTTAGGGGAGACTGGATGTAAGGAAAGGTTTTTTACAGTAAGGGTGGTGAGACACTGGAACGGATTGCCCAGAGTGGTGTCTCCCATCCTTGGAGACATTCAAGGTCAGGCTGGACTAGGCGACAAGCAACCTGACCTTGTTAGGTCTTGTTAAAAAATTATTATTTGTCTTCTGAGTTTTGAGATTCCAGAGTTCCCCTGAGTCATACTTACAGGCTTTTCTTTGGACTGGAGTCCATAGGAAAATATCACTGAATTGAATAGACTTTTTTTTTCCTCCCAGTGGCTGGAGCTTTAAGAAAAACTGCACGACAAAAAGATACTTGAGAGGTGGTGGTTTGGAGTTGGAATCAGCAATTTATGCATTAGAAAATACAAAGGTTAATTGTTCATTTTAGTAATGTAAGGGGGACAGGATTACTGCCCATAACCATGAGTGAGTAAACAGCAATGTAACTTGGAGAGCGTTGTCAGGCAATACACTGGAGAAAACTTGACCACGAGTAAACCTGAGCTGCAAAATGTGAGACAGTCCAATCTCAGAAAAGAAAAGCTCATGGTGAGTCCCTGTAGTAGCAATCATAGAATCACAGAATGGTCAGGGTTGAAAAGGACCACAATGATCATCTAGCTTCAACCTCCCTGCTTTGTGCAGGGTTGCCAACCAGCAGACCAGGCTGCCCAGAGCCACATCCAGCCTGGGATATCACTCCTTTAAGGACAATGCATGGAAGAGTAGGGGCGTGAGGGTTCTCATTCAGGACATAAAATAATCTCTACGTAGAACACGTTAATGTTCCTTTGAAGGACTCTATAAAGATCCCTACACAGAAGAGGCAAGTAAATACATTGAAATTAACCAAACTAAGCCACAGAACTAAAAGACACAATAAAATGTTGGAATATCATAGAATCATAGAACATCTGCAAGTTCTTTGGAGTTCAGTCATAAAATGTGGGATGTTTATAAAGGGAGCAGCAATCTTGTTCCTTCCAAGAGGAAGGTGATGGGGCTCAAGGAGAGAAAGGAGCAGCAATCTTGTTCCTTCCAAGAGGAAGGTGATGGGGCTCAAGGAGAGAATGGAGGCTGCCCCTCTGCCTTCTCTGGGAGTGCCTTAGTAGGGCTGTTGGTCTTCCACACAGCTGTGGCAACTCCCTGGCAATGTATGTTTGTTAACAGCAAAGAGCTTCTAGAGTACAAAATGTTTGAACTTAAACTCTGTCACTTTAGCTCAATAGTAAAAGTCTGCAAAACTTTCTTTGAGATGTAAACCAATAATAATCTACACAGTACTTAACTATATATTTAATAAAAGACTTAAATATGTTGCATGTGCTAGGTTGAGTCTTCTGTTAGCATCTTCTGGATCATGCTGTGATGCAGGCCGGGCACCATTTCAGGAGATGTAAAAGGAACAAGGAAAACTAATTTGAATGTGTCTAATTCTTGCTTGTGGCTTTGTTGTTGTTTTGTGTTTAAAACATTAAACACTTCACAGCCTTTTTACTTTTAAATATTCTGGACATCTCAAACAATTTTTCTTTGATATAACTTGTAAGAGAAGCGGCAGGATTTAAACCATGTCCTCTAAATGAGGGCTTTTACAATTCTTTCCTTCAAATTATAATGCAGTAAAATGCAATTAGTATTTTGATGTGGATGGAGTGACCTTTCCAATCTGATGTCTCCAACAGATGCATACTCTCACATATATGGCTGTGAAAAGCTGATATCTGTGCAGAACTTAATAAAATGAAAACAATGAGCTCTTTCCCACCCCCATTTCTCAAGGAACTGTCACAGAGTATTAGCTAGCTTGGTGTCCCTGCTCATTGTAGGAGAGTTGGTCTAGACGGCTTTCAGAGGTCCCTTCTAAATATGTGACCATGAAAATTGCAAAGGTTGAGATCTTCATGGTTCAAGTGTGCTGCTTGATGTCATGTCAGTGTGCTGCTAGGATGCCCTCACCCCTTCCTCCATTGTATCCTTTGCTGTTGCTTGGTCTCTTCTGCAGAACCACTACCATCTTTGAGTTACCTCCAGCTGCAGGGAGTGCCCAAGCCTGCTGCTGCCAGGGGAGGATGGCACCACCTGCATGAGGTACAAGCAGGTGGACGAGCTGCTCAGCATGGTAGCTGAGCTCAGGGAGGAGGTTGAGAGGTTAAGGAGTATCAGAGTGTGATCAGGAGATAGACCAGCAGCGTAACTCTCCTTGAGAGAGATCAGGGTGATTGTAGAGCAAACAATGGCAATGACAGAGCCTTTATTTGAGATATAGGCACTATAAGAAAAGATGCAGCCTTCTCCCATTTGTGCCACAGGAGGTGTGGGGAGGGAAACCCATTCAGGCTTAGACTGCACGCATGCTGCTGGAAGCATTGCTGAGACAGACAGTAAGGGTGGCTCCAGCCTCCCCCCGATCTCCAGGCACTCACATGTTCATGTATTGGTTCAGGCTGTGACCCTGGAATTCCAGGTGGTTCCCCTACCGTTGTTGAGCAGAATGAGGGAAACTGCGAGAGGAGGAGTAGAATAGGGTACTAGCTTGGCAATGTAGGCAACCCCCAACCCAGGGGCCTCTGCAAAATAGGTTTGAGGCCCTAGAATTTGAGGGAGAGGTGAGTGAGGGTACAGCCCACCTGCAAAGTTGTCTCCGGTGAAACAGTTGACTCCACACCTCAAGACTGCTTCCACCTGGAAGCAAAGAAGGATGGATGTCATAAGTGACTCCCTTCTGAGAGGAGTAGAGGGCTCTACATGTCAGCCTGATCCTACCTTTAGGGAGGCTGCCTCCCTAAGACACCGGTCAAGGATGTTTCTAGGAAACTTCCTGGTCTGATTGACGCAAACACAAGAATTTTGGTTTTTTGACCATGGGGCAATTTACTCAGCACCTGGTATGATGGCTGCAGATGGAACTCACCTGTCTCCAAGGAGTAAGAGGATCCTAGCCCAGGAACTGGTGAGACTCATTGAAAGGCCTTTAAGCTAGGAATGAAGGGGGAAGGGAACAAAATGAGGACTGCTGGCATTGAGCTGGTACTTCAAAAGTTCATACTGAACTTGATGAACGAAGAGGGTGAAGTACAAAGGGATGGAGGGCAATGCTGTTGCACTAGGATATCCTTGATCCTCTAGAAAGGCAGTGAGACAGAAAGCCCAGCTGAAGTGCTTTTATACCAATGCACGCAGCCTGGAAAATAAGCAGGAAGAGTTGGAGGCTGTCATACACTTGGAAAGTTATGACCTTGTTGCTACCATGGAAACATGATGGGATGACTCCCATAACTGGAATACCATCATTGAGTTATTTCAGCTCTATAGAAGGGATAGGCAAAGTAGGAAAGGTGGGGGAGTTGCCCTCTATGTGAAAGATTGTGAGGAGCTCCAAGAAACAGGAACAAGTTCAGAGCCTGTGGATTAGAATTAGGGATGGGACTAACAAAGGCCAGCTGGTGATAGGGTGTGCTACAGGCCACCTGATCAAGGGGAGACTGTTGGCAAGGCCTTCTTGCTTCAGCTGAGACTGACATCGTGCTCACAGGCTTTCGTCCTGGTGGGGGACTTCAACCATCCAGATATCTGTTGGAAAAAACACACAGCAAGCTGCAAGAAATCCAGGAAACTCCTGGCACCCACTGATAACTTTCTGGTTCAGGTACTGGACAGACTGACCAGAGGTGAAGCATTGCTGGACCTGCTGCTCACCAATGTGCAGGAGATCGTTAAAGGTGTTAGGGTTGGACGCAGCCTGGACTGCAGTGACCATACCCTGGTCGAGTTTGTCGAGGGATGTGGGCCTGGGAAAGAGTGGGGTCAGGACCCGGAACTTCAGAAGAGCAAACACTAGGCTCTTCAAGGAGTTGTTGGCTGAGATCTCCTGGGATGCTGTCCTTAATGACAAAGATGTTGAGGAAAGCTAGCTACTCTTCAAGGGTGGCCTTCTGAGACCACAAGAGCTCTCCATCCCTCTGAATAAGAAAGCGGGCAGAGGAGGCAGGAAACCAGCATGTTTCAGCAGGAACCTGCTGGACAAGCTGGGGCAAAGAAAGGTGCATACAAAGTTTGGAAACAAGGGCATGTCTCCTGGGAAGAATACAGGGATGCTATCTGGAGTTGCAGATGTGGGATCAGGAAAGCCAAGGCACAGGCGGAACTGAACTTGGCAAGGGATGTGAAGAACAATATGAAGACATTCTACAGGTACATTGGCCAGAAGAGACAGGCCAAAGCAAGTGTACCTCCTTTGGTAAATTTAAAAGGAGAACTGGCTTAAATGGCTAAAGAGAAGGCTGAGGTACTAGCAGCCAGGATTCTAGTATTTCTCACGTCCCTGTACCCTGCATCCCTAAACCTTTACATGGAGACCAGGGGAGTAAATCTTCTTCCAATAAGGGCAGAGCAAGTTCGAGACCACCTCATGAGTCTGAATGTGTTCATGTCTATGGGGCCAGATGGCATGTATCCCAGGGAAGGAGCTGGCTGAGGTGGTAGCTGAGCCACTCCCCATCATATTTCAAAAGTTGTCGCTGTCAGGTGAGGTCCCAGGTGACTGGAAGAAGGGTCACATCACTCCCATTTGTAAGAAAGGGAGCAAACAGGATCCGGGAATTACAGGCTGGTGAGTCTCACCTCTGTGCTTGGAAAGATCATGGTGCAGATCCTCCTGGATGACATGCTTGATCACACGAGGAGTGAGTGTGTGATCTGAGACAGCCAGCATGGCTTCAGCAGGGGAAGGGCATGCCTAACCAATCTGGTGACTTTCTGTGATGGATTGACAGTATTGGTGGACAAAGGGAAGGCAACCAATGTCATTTACCTGGACTTGGGCAAGGCCTTTGACATGGTCCCCCACCACATTTTTATCTCCAAATTGGAGGGATGTGGATTTAATGGGTGGACCACCTGGTGGATAAGGAATTGATTGAAAGGCCTCACATAAAAGGTGGTGATTAATGGTTCTATGTCTGTCTTGGGACCGGTGCTCTTTAACATCTTTATCAATGACATCAATGATGGAATCCAGTGCACCCTCAGCAAGTTTTCTGATGACACCAAGCTGAGTGGTGTGGTTGACATGGTGGAAGGAAGGGATGCCATTCAGAGGGACCTCAACAGACTCGAAAGGTGGGCCTGTGACCTCTAATGAGGTTCAACAGAGCAAAGGGCAAGATTTTGCACGTGGGCTGGAGGAATCCCAGGCATCTATACAGACTGGAAGGGGCAGTCCTTGAGAGTAGCCCTGCAGAGAAGGACCTGGGGGTCCTGGTGGATGAAAAACTTAATGTGAGCCAGCAGCGTGTCCTTGCAACTTGGAAAACAAATGGTATCCTGCATTCCATGAGAAGAGGGATGGCCAGCAGGGACAGGGAGGTGACTGTCCCTCTCTACTCTGCTCTTGTGAGGCCCCATCTGCAGTACTGTGTCCAGGTCTGGAGCCCCCAGTACAAGAAAGACAGAGAGCTGTTGGAGAGGGTCCAGAAGAGAGCCACAAAGATGATCAGGGGACTGGAGCATCTCCCCTATGAAGACAGGCTGAGGGAGCTGGGCTTGTTCAGCCTGAAGAAAAGAAGGCTGTGGGGTGACTTTACTGCAGCCTTTTAATACCTAAAGGGAGCCTACAAACAGGAGGGGAATCAACTCCTTGAAAGGATAAATCACAGCAGGAAAGGGGAAAATGGTTTTAAGTTGAAGGAGAGAAGATTGAGGTTCAATGTCAAGGGGAAGTTCTTTACAGAGAGAGAGGTGAGGTGCTGGAACAGCTGCCCAGAGAGGTTGTGGATGCCCCATCCCTGGAGGTGTTCAAGGCCAGGTTGGATGGGGCCCTGGGCAACCTGGTACAGTATTAAATGTGGAGGTTGGTGGCCCTGCCCGCAGAAGGGGAGTTAGAATGGCTTGGGATCATCAGCCTCCATTATTACCTACCAGCTCCTCACCCCAGAGAAGTCAAGAAGGGATGCAACTCATTGCCTTTTTGGGTAGACTAGGATATACATAGATATTAAATAGTACAGATATACAATATAGTTCATTTGATGCTACCCTGTATGCTTTAGATTTGTGACCTTATTACAGGCTGGAGATCTCTAGTCCAACCTTTGCCTCAGCAGGGCCAGTGTCTAAGCCAGATTAGGTAGGCTTTGCGTACCTGCCTGGACAATGATACATCAACTTCAGGCAGCCTTTTGCAGTGCTCACACACATTCATTTGAAAAAATAATAGTAGTAATAATAATAATCTGGCTGGACTTTCCCTTGCTCATATGCATGCCCACCACTTTCTGTGCTCCATGAGGAGGATGTGCCTGTCCTCTGTGCACTCATGGAAGTGCACACCACCATCAGATCCTTCCTTAGCTCTTTCCCAGGCTGAGGGTGCTCAGCTCCCTCACAGCTCCAAACCCCCATAGGAGCTCCCCACCAAACTCCTTCTCCTTGTGCTGGGAATGACAGCTGGATGCTCATCCAAGTGCCACTTTGAGTGATGAGAAGAGGGAAAGGATGCACAGCCAACATCCTGCCCTTACCCAGCTGGACTCAGCTTGACTTCTAGCTTACTGAGTAATCCTATTCCCTACAGGCTGAATCCCATTTGGAATGGCCCACACTTCAGTCAATCACATTCTACATCACTGTGTAGATGAGATTAGTGCCCACCTCTTTGTAATGAGAACACTTGACGGCAACGGAGCACTCCGAAGTGATGCTGTGTGACTTAGGGTAACAGAGCTCCACCACCCCATTGCTGGCATGCTTTGTGTAAATAATATGCATTTGACATAGTATTCTTTTATACCCCCGTTTGATTACATTTCTTTAGTAGATCAAAAGCTGTGACTTAATCCTTTTCTTAATGGAGCAAAATTTGACAAGTAGCTGCTGAAGTTGTGCACTATTTATATAGGTTGCTTTATTACTTAGTTCTGAGCTCATGCTGCCTATTGATAAAAATAATACTGTACAACTTTAAAATAGATGTTGGGTAGGGAGATGGGGAAACAAGAAGAAGGGATAGGCTTTACATCTTCAGGTGCAGCTTGGGAGGATCTCCAGTAATCCACTCAAGGCAAACTAAGCATGCTGGAAGAGGAAGCAAGTTATTAAAGATACAGAGCTAGGACTGTCCAAGCTTCCTCTTGGCAAAAGGCTGTGTTTGTACCTGTGTTAAAGCCTGTTGATCAAAATCATAGAATCCACAGAGTTAGAAGGGACCTCTGAGGGCCATCTAGTCTAACTCCCTTACAATGAACAGGGACACAACAGCTGGATCAGATTGCCTGGGACCTTATCCTTGAAAATCTTCCGGGATGGGGCATCTGGCTTGCGTCCCACTGAAATCTGTGGGGCAAGAAAAGCGGAAGAGGATGCTGCTGTAGGGGCAGCTTCTCCATCCTTGCAGGGCTCAAGGGTCCTCTGCAACCCCACTGTGTGCTGCCTTTTCCACATGGTGCTACTACACAGTTATAGTTCATCCACTCAGGTAATTAAATCAGGTAATTTAGTTGGCTTTTTTCCTCTCTGTCAGATTAATGTCTTAGATGTAGTGTTAGAATTCTGTGGTGGTTTTTTTTTATTCATCTTCCAAAAACTCATTTTCTATGCCTCTGTATTGGGACCCTGGCTCAAAATAGCGGCAGTGTAGCAGAAAAAGCCAAGCTGCTTCTGCTGGAGAAAAGCCAGCATCATTACTAGAAAAGTACTGAGGACTGATAGGATCTGGCTGCCTTAGTGACTTGAAAGACATGTTTAATTTCTTTAAAACTGGAAGTTGGCCAAATTTTTACCTCCTGAGTGTGCTGAGATTTACCATGTGTCTGAAAGGGGAATCTGTGCTTAGCTGCAGCCCACTGCTACCTGTGGGTCCCCCTGAGGCACCTGTTCCCAAACCTGCCCTGTGCAGCCTAGGGACCTGCCTAGGCTGAGGCACTGCTGGCACTGCTTGGTACCTTGGCTTCCTCCATTATAATGTCTTCCATAGTAGCAAAAAATATCCCTCAAGGCCTGCCTTACTTCCCCTGAAATATCCAGGTGAGAGGATGATCCCAAGAACAGACTTTCTCCATGGAAATATACTATCCAGGTCTGGAACAAAAAGTTTTTTTGCAAGCAATCTTTTTTTCTGTGGTATTTCTGTGGTATTTGTTTCCAACCAAAAAGCTGTCCTTGGTGAATTAAAATAGCCACATGCATGCACAAATATAATGATGTATATGTCTGGGTGTGCACACCTCTCAAAATCAGGTCAGTTAAACATTTGGTCCTGGAGAGCTTAGCGCTAAGTTTTGTATGTGGAGACGTCACAGGCTTTGGTTCCTTGCTGCTGGACAAAGCTATAAAACTAATTTAATAATCAGAGCCTTTGCTGTTGCAGTAATTAGTTGCAGTTAGTTGTCCTGTCCACATTGGCTGATTAATAATGCCTGTTGCATAATGCTCCCTGTCTGTTACCTTTCAAGTCCAAGGATTCACCATGAATATCATATCTCACCATTCACTGCACGTACTGAGCTGTGTTTTCTTCAAAGCCCAACCTGATCTACTACCTTTGTGCTGATTTGATTAAAAACTGACTTCAACATTTGCATGGGACGCTGAGAAGAGACCACTGTCTTCCTGCTGCTTTCCAAAATTCTGATGCAAATCCACTGGAAAATAAACTTCTCCGTGCATTTTTTTTTTTTTAAAGTCTGCTTCACCAATGACATTTACATTCTGCGAATTAAATAGTTGTAGATTTATCTCTTGATCCCTTATTAAATTGGTGCTTAGCCAAGCATTCATATTCAGCTTTCCTAATCTTTCCTCATACACTTCTTCCTCCAAATCCACAGTCACTTTGATGTTTTCTCTGAGCTCTCTGTGAATGTCTTTGTTTTGGATTATTTTTCCCCGGAGGTAATAGTTCCTATATTTTCAAGCCAAAAAAACACGTTACTTTCTGTCCTGGATCTGTACATTGTTCTCATCGATGACTGGAATGTTTCCAAGCTTGAGGATGCTTTGTTACTCTGGTAACGTGTGTGTTTTCTCATATAGGTCAGGACTTAACACACATGCATTAGCATATGCACTAAATTTCTTCCTGCTTTGGGCCAGTTTTTGCTTTACACATTACTTGTTTACAGCCCTTTTGGTTCTCCACTCCTAAATTAGCACAACAGTTACAAAGGCTGTGCTACCTTAAGGCTGGTTGGAGCCTGGCAGGGCCTTCCTTATCTCCCTCTGCAGGGTACCTTGGATTATCCCAGCGCCTCCACATCACGGCTTTCCTGTAGTTGGATGCTGGAAACCTTTCTTTCTTGGTGCTTTGTGTAGCAGAGACTGTGTCTAACCAAGTCCTAGTGGCCAAACCTAGCACCTTGAGATGTTAGGGAGCACAAAACAAAAAAAAACTGGAAGTTAAAAATGAAGTAGAAGTTTAAACAAACAAACAAACAAACAAAACCCCACAAACACAAATGTCTTAATATTAGCTTGTTAATTTGTAGATTAAAAATAAAAAACCCAACTCTGACTTATTAGGCATCGTGCAGAAATGTCCGAAGAACAGTCTGGAGTTGACTGCTGCTTTTCCTGCCCACGCTGGGACAGAGGTAGCAGCAGGGCAGTGGTACCAGGTGGGACTATGGGGCATGGAGAGGGGGGGCAGGAAAGCACATCAGGCTTTCCCTCTCCGTTCATAGGAAAGGTCCCTCCCTGCTGACATAAACTTGCATCTACTTTTGAAAAACTTCTGTTGTTTGCCACTTAGCCACCGGTTACCCAAGAATGAAGTAATAGTACCAAAACTAAATAGCTATTTTTTCTGTTACAAGTTCTGTTAGAAACAGTGGCCTTTCCTAAAGACAGTTATCTGGAGGAGAAATTGAGCATATTGATTAGAGCGGCTACTACGGGTGTCTTGGAGGCCTGGGAAAAGCCAGCAGTTAGGGAACCCAGCCCAGGAGTGCCAGCAGTGAGCTGGGTTTGCACAGTCCTTTCCTTCTGTGGATGCTGCATCCCCAGCTCAAATTCTCATTTCAGAAAGCTGTGCTCTGTTTCTGGGGGCTTTACCTCATCTACCTCCTCCTACCTAGACACCAGTTAACCATAAACATTTGTATTCTTTACCTGTACTTCAGTTCTATTGTTGTTTCCTCTTGCAGCCTCCTAGTTCTTTTTCAGTAGAGATTTTGGCTGACATGGCTTGAGTTTGTTTTCATACGGCCTCTGCTCCCTGAATCACCCAGAACTAATGAAATAATTCTGAAAGTCACAACAGGAGTTGTGTCAGGTGCTTGGTGAAGGGTATTTGCACACTTGATTCTGCAAAGATACTCTTTCTAGCCTATTTACAGGACTGCAAAGCCAGTGGAAGCATTAATCTTTCACTCATATGTAGCACACTCTCACATCTTGTCCTCAGAAGGTAAGTATTTTGCCCTTGATCCCTCCCTAAGAGCAGTCCTTGAATGTTCAGGGTGCAAAGTTAGTGTGCTACTGTCAATGGAGTGCTCTGGGTCCTTTCCATCAGGAGACTACAACAGCATGCTATGGATGCACAGTAGACAATCCAGGTAATATCAAACCAGTAATAGGAGGCTGAGAAATAATTTTGCTCCCATTACATGCTCATACCCAAACGACACACAGGTGAAGTAAAAGGCAATAAGGTCTTTCAAGCATGTGATCAAGTAACTATATCTTAATCACCAGACAGTAAACTTACTTTCATCCTTTCTTTTGGTTTAGATATATCAGTATAAAATACACAGCTAGATCATATGGGACCATTTTTCCATTGGGTAGGTATCTTGTTAGTGTATGCACATAACGGATGTATCAGAGCCTCCCTCTATAAAACACTGCTTGTAATGAAAAGAACTGAGACTGCATTTGATGCTTATGTCTGTAACATAGGCTTCATATAGCACAGCTAAGTTAAGAATATGAGAAAACAGAACTAGTGGCAGACACATCTGAGCTGGCCGAAGTCCATATGCTAGCAGCACTGAATGCATAATCAAAGCAATATCCTGGTTGCTAATCATAAAAGCAACCCTAGAGCTGGACATACTCTACATGTCTGGAAGATAATAATCTGGAAATAATCTGGAAATCCATGAGGAGTGTATGTTGACAGTAAACAGTGCAACTGAGAGCAGTCAACATTCTTTTAAGTAAAAAGAAATTCAAAACACCCTTCATGCTTCTGTCCTGATTCTTTAAAGAAAAGACAGTATGAGATGATAATGTAAAAGCAGCAAATAATTTCCACTTAAATACAGTGATTAAATACAGACTGAAAGCTATTGTAGAAGAATAGTCAATGAAAGAAGAGAATGAAGGGAAATACGCCAAGCTAGGGTCTACAGAACTATGCAGAAGCAATGAAGCAAGAAGAATCTAAAGAGAGATGACAAGTAAGGTGGCACAGCTTGAGATACAGCATGTTAAGCTGCCCTGGAAATTAGGCCAAAACAAGTAGATGTTTCCTTTCTCAAGGCTTTTATATATATATATATATATATATATATAGTTTTTTGTATGGCTCACCAGTAAACCATCTGCAACCTCCTGTAACCTATACTCTTTCATACAAGTCAGCATGTGTCAGTGGAAGCTGAAGTACTGTAACAGCTTTCTAAAGTTCCTCTTCTGCAGAAGGACTCCCTCAGCTAATCTTGTTCATCTATACTTTGTCATCTGATGCTTCTGTCAGAAAAGGACTGAAAAGGTGGCTGTCAACAATAAAAGAAACCTCTTCCCCTCGTGGTCCTGGAGGAACAGGAAGGTAGGAACTCTTGTACTGTTATGGGAGGCTACATTGCATGCCCTCCCTCAAGCACAGTTTTTGATTTGAGATGTCTAGAACTCTTAGAATCATAGCAGTCTTTCCAACCTTAATGACTAAATTCACCAACTCCAACTACCAGCCCACCTCCATCATGCCCAGAAACCACATCCCTCAGGCCACATCCAATCCACATGGCTCTTGAACACCCCCAGGGATGGTGACTTCACCACCCTGCTGGGCATCCTTTTCCAATGCCTCACTACACTTTCTGAGAAGAAATTCTTCATAATACCCAGCCTGACCAAACTTGCAGCAGGTCTTAATGTGTGGCCTTTCTTTGGTGCTTTTCCTGCAGCCTAAAGTGCTGAATTGCAGAACACTGAACTAAACAAAAAGGATTCCATTTAGAAGACTGAAGATCACGAAGAAAGCTTTGAAACATCATCATGTTGAGTTTCTCAAGGAGGAAAGCAAAGATGATGAGATGCAGTGAAAGTTTTGCAGCTCTCCCATGCACAGCTGGCTTAGCCACCACTGCAATCTCATGTGTTGGCCAGTAGGTCTGTTTGCTTATTCCAGAGATGTCATTTTGCTTTCAGAATCATTGGCTTAGGCTGCCTTACTTCCTTTGACTTGTGAGGAGCTATTATCTATCCAAGGGAGACAGAAAGGAGTGCTGAGGCATTTGAATTTTTTATCAGAACAGCTTTTTCAAGAAGAAGACAGCTTGTTTCCTGCAGCAGTCAGAAAGATCGAGTACCTGTTAATATTAGTTATGTTATGCTGTTGATTAAACAGCTACTGCATGTAATTACTGAAGTATGCTCAATTATTCTGAAATAGTGAATAAGTTAACCATAATTCGTCCTTCAATGCTGCAATGCATTTATGTCTTATCTACGTTAAGATTGTTAAGGCAGGACATTCTTATTTATAGCCAGACATTTGCTTATCCTAGCATTATGAATCGTAAAAATCCAACAAGCTTAAAACAAGCTATGAGGCAGCTATTCATGCAAATGCAATTAAAAATATTTGCTGGTACTTGGATTTTTTTTCATAAAGTCTTTCATAAACTTTCAAACAAGATAATAAAATTTCCCTGAGCTCTGCTGTTGCTCCTCTCCAGGCTGCTTGTAAACTCCTATTTGTTTAGATGCCTTCCCTACCTCTATCGGCTTCCTCTTTTTTTAGTTTCTTCCCCTCCTTTCTTGCTCCCCTCTTTTCTTTCTTTCTTTCTCCCTTCCCTTTCCCTCTTTATTCCTTCCCTTTTCCCCATCTCTTTTTCTTTCTTTCCTTCCCCTGTTGGGACAGGAGCAGGTTGTGAGCTTTGTGATGTGGATCCTACCAGAGCTGAACACAGCTGATCTTCACCTGCTTCACAGCTCACTAGGGTACCCCTGCAGTTTACTCACAGTGCTATTAAATAGCTGCTGAAATATTAGACAAACTTATGTGTGGCTGTGAAAGAGAAGGAAATAGCTGACATACTCCTAAAGACAAGCTATTACGAGCATGTAAAGCTGGTTTGTAGGTTTGAAAGTTTCCTGAGCAAGGGGAGCTCTCAAAGAGCTTTTATTTTATTTTATAAAAAATACCCTCTCTGTGTGAGCACCAGGAGTCTTTGCAATGAAGTACTGCCTCTGTTCAAAGCTAGGAAGCCCTGATCCAAATCCTGTTGCAATCTTTGGAACTGTGCAGACTTTGATGCCTTTCTGGAAGATGTGCTTTCATTAGGCACATTACTGGACTTGCTCCAACTAAATTCACTGATGTGTATGTGTGTTGTTGGATGAACTGGGTAATCTAAGTTTTCTCTGGTTTTTATTCTGCACTTTCATTGACTAAATCCTTGGACGGGATGAATAAGCAAACAAAATTTCAAGGTAGCTGAAAACAGTCTGCTTTTCTGACGGAAAAAAACAGTTAAAAGTTTTTCTAAGTGTTGAAGAAGAGCGTGGGTAGTTTTCCCTCATGATTGTTGCTTTAGACAAGAGGTGGCTTTTTCTTTTCCTTTGTCTAGTCAAAAAACAAACATTCCTCTGATCACAGTCTGTACTGTAAGACTTCATATGCATAAGGCACTGGTACTCTCCACACCCATGGGAAAGCTATTGCCACAGATGAGCAATTGCACCTTTTCCAACATACCTCTCTGCTCTGTATAAAAATACTAAGAACTAAACATCTTGGATTCTAGGAAGAATTTAAGCTTCAGCCTAAACCAACTGAAATTGGGCACTCTGACACCATTGTATGGTCCTCATAATCTCTGTTATCCTGTAACATCTTGAGATGACCTTTTTGCACATACCTGATCCCTTCTCTGCCATTTAACTCCTCCTTAGTCAGATCCACTTCATTTTTAAAAGAGTGTGACACCTCAGGACAGCCCAGATCCAGAAGTTGTATCCTTTCTCTTGCATCCTTTCTTTCTGGAACCTCTGGAGCTCTTCTTTTTGGGATAGTAATTTTGTCTTCATGAGAGTAACACTATCAGTATCACAGCCCAGAGGCAGACTCATAACGATCATAGAGGGGTGAGATGTTTCTTTTTGTTTCTTAAGATGTTTCTTTTTCATTTGCTGCTGGCTTGACAAATTTCTATTTGTTCAGAAAGCCGACCATTTCATCACCTGAAATGTTTGGGCTTCTCCTTACAAACTAATTCAGTGAATACCATCCCTGACACTCCAGTCCTATGTTCTTCACTCACACACTGCGACACCTCCAGCTTTGCAAACCCTAAATTTGACTTGCTATTTGTTTTTTATACACTTAGTGCATACTTCCCTCTACAGGAAAGTTGAAGTCAGTAGCAGCTGTAGCCTGCGGCAGCACTGTACAACCTGAAGTGTTAATTCATACAGTTAAATCTACACAAATGGGTACTTGATTCTGGCCAGCTGCCCTGGTATTATTGTCATGTTTTGAGTAAGTTTTCCATCATGGTAATTCTAATGAGTTTCACAGATTTTCATTGGCTCTTGACAACAAATTAGTACTCTGTCAATATCCACACGGAATATTCTAACTTTGGTCAAAACTGTTTATAAATATTAACCTATTTGTGATGTTAGATGAGAGAGGCTGGGGGAAGGGAGAGAAAGAACACCTCTATGTCAGTAATACTCAGCCACAACTTTCTAAAGGAACTTGCCTTCCTACCTGAAGTGAATTGTAACATACAGACCTGCCTCAGTGAGCTGCAAGTTGCCTTTGTAAATGCTCCTGGTTCTTGCACTGGAAGCTTCTATCACTGTCACAAAATAGTTGGCACAATCAGAAATTAAGTCCTGTGCCTGAATGACTTGCCCTCCCCATCTAAAAATGGCAATACTCTGTCTACCCACCACCAGCACAGAAGTACCGAGTATGATCACTAGAATTTGATCTGCAAAGACAGTACTGTACTCAAGGGGTATTACTCTCTATTATTCACCTCTGTCAAGTCTAAAACTTTATCTGCTACCTTAGCAAAAGCCTCACTGCATTGTCAAAATGTGAGACTAGAACTGAGATAGCCTGCAAAACCAAGATAGTTCTTCTTAAAAATATACAGGTGCCCTCGCGCTTCTTGAAATTCCACCCACCTCTGAGCAACAGATAAGATATTCTTCCAATTCTATGCGTGTATTTGCACTTGAGAGTCCTAAAAATTCTATCTGCTTTGTCAGTGGTTGTTTAATTATTCTGTCTGTTACTTACATTTTTGTAGACAGAAAAGCCTCTGTACAAGACAAAGACAAAACTAGCAACAATTAAGCCCTTCTGCATGAAGGTCAAAGCTGCGTCAATTGGATGGAACATCATTTAAACAAAAACTAAGCTGCTACTGAAATACACTTGAATAATCTTTGCCAATTAATGGCTTTCCACAGCAGTTTTGCAGTAGCCTATGCCTGCAGTTTTGGAAAAGGCCAGCTCTCACTATAGCCTCATATACCAGGCATTATTCCTGATACCCTGATGGCATCCTTATGGCTTGAGTGCTCCTTTCACAAGGTGATGTAGGCTCTGCCCCCTGCAGATGTTAGAGGTTTTAGTTACTTTAATACTGATGTAGCCAGTGGTGCAGTAAGTAGGTCACACTGTAGTGGAAATGCTAAGTCAGAGCCTGAAGCAGTGGTTGAGCACCTGGTGGGAAAGCAGGGCCAACCCAGGGCAGCTCAGGTGCATGCAGGGGTGGAAGGGGTGGAGGATGCTCTAAATGACTACTCTACATTTTCTGTTGTCTTGGCATTTTTGGCCTACTATGGTTCTAGTGGCAGGACACTTGCAGCTACCACTGCTAAACCATCATTTGTTTTTCCTCCTTCTCCTGTTAAGCTGAAGAACAAATAGCTTGAAGAGATGTTTACCTGCACGTTATTGTTATGAACAGCACCTGTATTAAAAAAAAAAATCAGAGGAAGATGATATTTGTAAAACAACTGACTTCCTGAGTGCTGCTTTTACCGTGAGATTCTTAACCTAATACCAGCTGCCTTGCTTTTTAATACCATTTGCTATTTGAAATAATTTTTAGTAGTTTAGCAATTCCCATTATTGGACAGCACATTGGCTGCTGGTGACAAATGGCCTTAGTTGTCCCCATCCTAACAACAACAACAAAAAAAAAAGGGTTGGGAGATTTAGGCTGCCACAACTCACTTGCTGCCCAGCATTGGCTTAACCGCCTGTCATCAATGCCACAAGGCTGCAATAATGTTTTTTAAAAGCAAACATGAAAAAAGTAACATTAAGGATCAGCCTTTCTTATGCAGTGAAAGTTTTTAAATGAAGTGAGCTTAGTATGAAGGAACATGAGCACAACTTTGTTCTACTAAAGTCAGTGACCTCTACTTCCACAGTTTGCTCCAGCAAGCTTCTTTGCTCCAGCAAGCTTAAAGCAGGATGCTTCTTATACGGTTATGCAGCAGTCCTGCAAAATATGCACAACTATCTTCTCTTTTCAATTCTTTTAAATGAAATACATAGCATTTTACAAAAGGCTAATAGTCTCTGGTGAGACTTTTATAAATATGGAAAATACGCACATGTTTTTAACACTAATTATGAAGACTTTTAATGATGTACTCTAAACTTGAAAAATGCTGAATGACAGCAACCAAGTGCTACTGCTGGTTCAGCTGCTTTTCTTACAACTTTGCTCTGATCTGGAAAACAAAGACCAAACAACAACTTGTGGATGAAGGCTGTGTTTAGCTCACATCCTCCCAGTACTAGTTCCACTTACGTGTTTGGTCATCCTTGTGTGCAGTCAAACTTACAAGAAATACTTAAAATAATTGTGAAGGTTAGCAATGATGGGAATTATTGGCTTGTAGCAAACTTGGTGGGCTTTTCGGTTTGTTTGTTTTGTGGGGGTTTTTTTTGGCACCATAATCCTTCAAAATATGGGTGGAAGTTACAATCCAAACAGCCCGAGGCTTTCTGCAGTACTGGCTAGCCCTTCACCCCCACCAGCCACAGACAATACTCAAATGAATATGCAACTTCACTTCAGTTTGTGATAGGGCTCCCTTAATTAGCCAATAGTGCCATGCATACCCAAACTTCCACTAGAAGAGAACACTGTTTCATCAAGATTTTCTTGCACCTGCAAGAAGTCTACTGCATTTTCAAGGTATCTTTAAAGATGCCTATTTGAAAACCTTGCAATAAAAAGATGGAACTCAGAGCAGACAAAAACAAAGCTCACTGCAGCAGTCTGCAAACTGCAATACTCAGGCTGAATGGCACAAGGACTTGGAAATTAGTTCTCTCATCCCTATCAGCATGATGCTGAGTTATTCTACCCAAACACTGTTTTTTGTTTTTGTTTTTTTTTCTGTCTTGGTCTAAGGGGATTTAAATCTGAGATAAAGCAAGCTTCCTCTTTCTTCCTCCCACATGAGCTTCATTGGAAAGAGTAAACCACTGAATTCAACTTCATGTTCAGCAAAGCACTTCAAACTGGAGCCTCTGGCTGAAGTTTACTACTAGAAAAAGCAAAGTGAATGCTACACAGTCAGTTTGCAAATGTAAAATGTAAAATTCTAGTATTTAAGTACACACACCAAATGCTAGCAGCATAAATTTAATATCCAAATTCAAGTGAAGAAGTAAAACACAATATTAAACATTAAAATTCACAATGCTTGTAACAACTACGTAGTTATCATCAAATACAAATAACATTTAGGTAGATCAAAAAAGGCAATATATTGATGGAACATCCAACTGTAATATTTGACTGCATTAAGAAAAATTATTCAACTTAAAGCACTCAATTGCATTGTTTTCTATCTGTTTTTTTCCCCCAGCAAACTTTTCAAGTAATAAAAAAAAACAGCTTACAACCATTACTTGTACAGGTCGTGCCATTATACCCTTAGTCTTGATCAGGAGCTGAGAGCATATAACAGGTTTTAAAGGAGATAGATCCACTTTTAAAACAAAGAAAAAGAAACAAAATAAATGACATCTCTATAGCAGGAAATGTTTGCAGGAAATGTTCTTCCTATAAAATTTGTGCTGTTACAGAAACAGATCCCTGTGTGGTATTTCATATTACAGCCACTAACAGAAATATCAGGAATTATTTTTGCTTGAATAGGTAGCACTGGCTTTTAAATGTGTACTGAAGATTACTTGCAACACAATCTTAAAAAATACTCTGAATGAAACTCGTAATACAAGGGGGCAGGAGTCATACTAAACTATTTCAGCACTAAAAAGAGGCTACTCTTTTTACTATTACAGGTAATGAAATCTTTTAAACAATTACCTTTAAAACAATTTAATCTAAATAAAACAATTTAACATTGAATTGCACTAATCTTCCAAATGGAAAGTTTAAAACAAATCCTTTTGAAAAATCCTTCAGCAGGTAACATGTAATCTGAATTTCCAGTAATCAGGCATCAGTGTGGTTTTCTTCCTTTCATGGCAAGATTCAAAGTAACAACTACCAAATTTTTCAACTGCTCAACTTCAGGGCAATTCAAGCTGAATTAGGTGTACAGCTGTCTGCAGAAGAGGAAAAAAGTGGGGGGGGGGGAGGAGAAGAAAAACAGACAATTTCAGCAAGCATACCGCATTACCTATTCAAAGACAGACTTAAGCATGTAACAAAAGCATTTGATGCCTTATCCCACTGCTGCATTCTTCTCTTTCCTCTGCCCCCCAACACCAATTGAAATCCTTAAGTAAGGTTTTCAGTCAACAGTTTAAGCTACAGTTAGGTCAGATAGGACCTAACAGAAAACAGAATTATAAATTGAGAACTTCATCTCAGTTTTTCCCTTTCATTATACAAGTTTCTAGAAAGCGTACTCCTGAAATAAAGTTCTTTGGTCCTGAAGACTTTCTCAGACTCTGTCTTTAACAAACAAGCTTTAAAATAATGACCCTTTGCTTCACCTTCCCTGAAAGCAAAGTGATTGTGGTTCCCTGACCACAAAAGGGCACTAAACCCACTTCTAGTTTGAAGTGACTGACTCAATTCAGTCAGCCTATTTTACATACGCACATAGTCTAACCCTGTTTCATCTTTCCTTTTCTTCAAGTTCTCCTACCTACCACAGGCTCAAATTTAAGAGTTTGCATTCCCTGACTGCAAGCAGCAGGAACAGAAAAATACTGATCTTCAGGACAAATCCTGGGTGAGTAAGATTAGAAGCTTCCAGCAGCAAAGTTAACATTAAGCACTGATTTAGCACTCCCTTATAAGCTTTTAAAACCAGTCCCATGACACTAGAACAGTAATCCCCATTTTAAAAATGAAAGAGGCCTCAGCAGTGACAGATATCCACACGTAACTGAAATTCATTACTTAAATTTCTGCAAATGAGGGAAGGAACACAGCATTTCTTCCTGGCTACCCCAGGAAGTACTCCAAGTATCACTACAATAACAACTCCAGTTCTTAATTTAAATCTCAACCTGGTAGCTGGAACTGTAAGTTCCAGATTCTAGGTATATAAAACATAATTCTTTTTTGCCTATATACATAATTACAATTGACACTATTCATGTAGGTCTATTTTAAAATAATGCAATATCTATATACCCATAAAACAGTACCTATGCAATTACATGAAAAAAACTGAAGCTAGCATGATTTCACAAGAAAACATACTGCTCAATTTCTGAGGACAATTTCTGGTAAAAGCTTGCAAATAGCACCAAGGTGTCATGCAACCTCGAGAGACCCATTTGAAATGAGATTCAAAAATAATGGAAGACGTTATCATCATTTCTTCTACAGAGTACTCCATTTTCTTGCTATTCTGTTCCTTTGCTCCTCTCTGCACTGCTAGAACAGTGAGCTGTCTCCTTCTGGAACATCAGCACATCGCCACGCTCCACTTCTTCACTTCTCCCAACTGAACACCTACACTCATCATTTCCTCATATTTCAACGAGCCTGATTTTTCTTCCTCTGCTCCTATTTCAGTGAAATTCAAAGTCTGTGTTTTACTCGAGTCATTTTCAAAATATCCGGGTGACACCAAGTGGAAGGTTGTTGTACTGCTGTCTCTTTAGGACTACTATATATGGCAACAAGCAAGTTTAGTTACTTACAAATACAAATATCTTTTTAAAAACAGGTACAGGAGCTCACTCGTCATGTAATTAGTGGGAGACTATCGAGATTTTAGGTATCTTGCTAACAGTGCTGATTATAAAAAAAAAACCTGCTGTTTTACCTTACAGCAGAGGAAGAGGAGTTCAATATATACTTCTAATGTTTTTAAGCTTGTTTTCATTCTACATTTGCCCACAGCTGTGAATAGTCATTCTCAGGCCAACATTCCCTTGTAGTTGTTTCTGCAATTCTTTCCCAGCTGAGCACAGGAGAGAAAAATCAGTTTGGAACAGTAGCTGTAAGCCACAAAAAGGGTAGACACGCATGGCCAAGCACAGAATGACAAGCTGCCATTGTTCTTGAAACAAGCTCAGCTCTCATCCCTATTTCCAGTTTAAAAATCTTTTTGCATTTGGGGTTACACAGGTTATAAAAGGTACAACTGTAATTTTCACAGCTAGAAAAAGAAACAGGCACTAATGTTTACAAAACCTGGCGCAGGTTTTAAAAAAACTTATAAATAAAATTTTACTGCTTTGTTATTAAAAATATATGATTCTGTTCACGTTGACCATCTAGATTTATCAGCCTCTTGGAGGTGACCAATTCATGCAAACTGAACAGGCTGCTGCTGAAGTGAAGTAAATGCATTAGGCTTTGGGTTTCAGAGATTCCTTCTCTTCTAAGACCTTTTGGTCATGCAAAATCAAAGACAATGAAAAACAAGACTCTACACACTAAGAAAAGGACTGCTTACATTTCGTAGTCAAGTCTAAATTAAGTCTGCTACAAACTGCATTTAAAACAAACAAACAAGCACCATAAAGAAAATAAACTCACTGCAGCACAAAGAAAATTCCAGAATAATTGCTAAGTAATAGAATTGGGAAGAGAAGAGCATTAACACTATTTTGCTATCCAGCAGTAGCTTTTCCAACCCACTGAACGAGAGCAGGAAAGAAGAGGGGAAAAAAATGAGAGCTAGCAGGGGAGAGAAGAGGAATATAGCAGGTATGGCTATACCTAATTACCTAAATTCTTATTTCTTTTAGAATGGAGTTTGATCAAATGAAGCCTACAACCATTAATACCCTAGAAATCAGCTCTGTGTTTTGGATGCTTCTGTATTAGAGAATTAAACAATACTGAGCAGGAACTAGATGTCAACGGTAACATTTTACATTATTTATTTTTACAGAGCAGCAGCAGTAATGTACTGTCAGACTGCTTTCTCAGTTATGGAAAGCTTCTATCTCAGGAGTTTATAATATCAAAAATCTCTTTTTCTAGTAGGCATATTAACCTTAAGATACTAAATAAATATAAACCAATATTTCCAAAAATACATGCAGAGAGCAATTTTAAATAAACTTTCCTAGCTTCAGTTCTTAAGAACTATTCAAAAGCACTTATGCTTACCTAGATGTAGAAGTGCCATCTGTGCTGCCAATTCCCTCGCATCTTCTAATGTTGTACAGAGTTTGTGTGACATGAAGCAACTCTGTGAACCATCTGCAATACTCGGAATAAGTACCTTGCACACCAAATGTATTTTCCCATCCTGACTTGTGGTTGAATACAAGTAGTATTCTGGTGGTAGCCAGTTATTTTTGTAGCAAAAATAATCCAGACGCATCACAGCAGAACTGAAGTAACTGGATTTTAGAGAATACATGCTAATTGGAATAAGCTTTACTCCTGGAAGAAATGGGTATGGATACCATTCAAGTTCAGGAGAGCTTGGACTGTGCTGACCATTAAGGCTAAGAGAAAGACTCGCAGGTTTCCCTACGGATTTTTGATGACTGTCTTCTCTGCTAGGAATGGGATTTTCAGAACAGGGGCTTACATGACCATTAAGATGTTGCTTCCAAGTGCTTTCTTTGTTAACTGGCTTTGCCAGCGTTACTTCAATGCTAGCTCCATCAATGCACTTTCCATTCATTACAGACATGGCAGCAACTGCATCCTCTCGGTTGTAGAAATGAACAAACGCATAGTCTCTCAACTTCTTTACACGTTCAACTATTCGTGGCTTGAACTTGTTGAATTCAGCTTTAATTGTGTCCTCTGTAGTAGAAATCATTAAGTTTCTTACATACAATACTTTAACTCTCCGCATGGTTTCTGCATCAACTTCTTTCTCTGGGCATGCCCAATCAACTTGAACTGCACGACCCCAGAGCTGGAACGTTCCTACAGCAATGTAGGATAACATCAGTAAAAAAGATGAAAATAAAAATCATTCTTATACACTACCTTTAGAAAAAGCAAACAAATATGATGTGTAACATGTGAAAGTTGTCTGCATGTACTTAAGCAAAATGTGTAGGAGACTACTACCTGAAATAATTAACGAAGTAGTTGGCAAACATACAACCTTTCAACCCTTTGTGTAGACGAGAGTCACACTGTCCAGTCTCCTTCTTAACTTCACCGTTACCTATTCCTCCCCTCTTTCAATACTTTTAATCCCTTCTACTGTCCATTCCACAAATAAGCCCCTTCCAACACATGATACTCTTAACAAGGTTTTCTACAAACCTAAGAAGGGGCTCACACCCCTTCACCTTTACTCCCCAAAAACAGTCCTCCAAAAATTTTCTTAAAGATAGGTTTACCTGGGAGTAGCTTCCTTCTGGCCATTGCAGCTGCTCTGTGAGACCTGTATTCTACAAAAGCAAATCCGCGATTTTTAGTTCTGTCTGTGGCATCCGGACAAACAATGACATCCACCACTCCTTCTGTAATACTTTTCATTTCTTTTAGTATTTCTTCTTTCTTCTTTTCTCTTGGAATTGCTCCAATAAATAGCCTGCAGTTGTCCAAGCTTATGCAGACACCAATAAATCTCCCTGGACGAATTTCGTAATTATTAAGAATCTTGATGGCTAGCTGAGCATCCTCTTTAGTAGTGTACATCACAAAAGCAAAGCCTCGATTCTCACCACTAAATTCCATCATCAGCCTGAGCTCATAGATCTTTCCAGCTCTCTCGAAAAGAGGGACCAATTCATCTTCATAAATGTTACGAGGGATCTTACCCACAAAAACTTCACATCCACGAGGTGGTGGAGGACCTTCCCAACCTTAAAATAAGTAGTCCAGCAAAAAAAATCTTAGGACAAGCATCCACAGTCACACCTTCACACAGCACACTTTGGCTGTCAGTTGTTGGTTATTAACTGCTGTATCTGTATCTTTTTAGATTTTGAAAGCTTAACTACAAATTGTGCTAACAGGATAACTTTTTTCTTTAACATTCATCTGCTTCTTTCCCTTGAATTTGTATGACAAGCCATTGAAACCAGCATTATTTAAAACAGTGTTTTAAATAGCAGCTGACACAAGTTGGTTGCGAGAGTCTGCATTTAAATCACTTTTTAATTCTCAAAATCATCTGTTACATATTAGTACATCTAATATAATTGTGAGAGAAAGAACTTGCTGTATTTTCTACTTTTAACATTTTGGAGTTACAAACATTTACCTGCACTTCTTGCCCATATTTTAGGAAGTTTTAGTGACGAGTCCCCAGCGCCTGTATTTCTTTCCCCCCAGTGCCATGCAAAAGGTCAGAACATTTTGTTCTGCCTTCTCCATTCATCCACTACAAAAAGACATTCTAAGAAGGTGCAATATGGGACAATCATTTTTTTTCAGTGGCCAAAAACCGTGAACATTTTTCCTCTTAAAAAGAGATCAGTTTTCACAGGCTGGAGCCAGATACTACAGGAAAAAAAGTAATAATACAAAGGTCCACAGAACAGATCCAAGCTTCTGGCCCTTCTGGTCCATAAGGATATGCCTAAACATATGCATATAGTCTTTATTTCATATCTCTGCCATATGCGTCGATAGATATGTTCAAGAATGCTATCCTAAACTAGAAATAAAGCCCAAAGTCAGCATGAAAGATTAAAACTATTCTAATAAGTTGAGGGTAGAAGTAGATAACCCTACCTTCCAGAGTTCCCAAAATCAAAACTAAAAAAAGTCATCAGGTTCAAAAGAGAAATAGTGGACCAGAAAGTACATTTCTGACATACACAGAAATATAGTATAGCTATCCTTACATAAAAGATACTCCAATTTTATTACCTCAAAAAAAATGCTTACCTGGTGGAGGCCCACCAAATTTTCTTTGCCCGTTTTCTTGAATCATGTTGTATCCAGTCTTGTCTAGTAGGGCCAGTAAGGCAGAAGCCTTCTGATTACCACCTCTCATTTTGTCAGATTCACCTGTTGCAGCCGAATTCTCTTCATTCATCTCTGCAATAGCTTCAATAGAACATTATGGATATTTCAACTCAGATACTTAAAAGCTGCTATTTACATACAGAAGCCACCAGGGCACAGGAACACATACTATAGTTGGCTATTTCCTGTGACTTCATTGAGCAGCATAAAGCTGCAATCCAATGTGCAACTGGCATCATCTATGTACTTGATTTCAAAGCACAGCAGTGAACTTTAACCATCAGCTATATATTCCATACTAAAGTTTTAATTTTATACAAGTCACATCATAGCTACTTTATAAATATGCTGTCTCTTCAAGCACAGTAATGAATTACTTCATAAAACTTGTCTCAGTTGTAGAGACCTAAATGCCATCTGCAGTGACAAAATCCACTCCCTTATCACTATATTTTACAGAAGCACCAGCAATTTTAAAACTGGATTTAAGTCCAAAGAATACTTCTAAAATGCATTATGTCCACCACTAATTAATTCAAAGAATTCAAATAATTTAGTGAATTAAAATAATTTACATGAAATCAATATTAAGTAAAACTTGGTGGAACTGCCTGTCAAAACTATGGGACTGGGATTATTCCACTTCCATGTTCATCGTTTTCATGCTTTTATCCACTTTCATGATGTTGGACTCGATGGTCTCTGGAGGTCCCTTCCAACACCTATGATTCTGTGATTGTGTGACTGTGAAAGCTAAGGAGCTTTACCAATAGAGTTGTTACTACTATATCCACTACTTGTTGGCATGTGAAGATCTCCTTTCGTTTCTGTCATCTAGGTCGCAGGGAACCAATCAGACCAAGAAGCCTACACAGTAATTTACGAACTTCTCTAGTCGATTTAAAAAAGTAACTTTAAAGTCAGACTCCTTTTCAAGGCCCTTCTTTCTCTCCCTGCCCTACGTTTTCTATTCCCCAAATCTTCTGCCTTAAGGGCTGCAAGGCTTAATGCAGGCAATCTTCAACGCTTCAACGCTTGCCCAAGCGCTACGACCAAGTGCTATCTGTGCTCTTTATTCTCCAAAAGAAATGAGATAATAGTAAAATTAAAATAAATACATAAATGAATAAAAACGTGAGACACATCATCTATAACTCTTTAAAAACAAATCCCTTATATTTTAAAGTTGCTTTATCAACAAGAAATTGCAGCTTCACTACGCAAAGTCCTGAGGAACTCCCCTGCCTCCCCGGCAGGAAAAGCAGTCACAATCACAGCCAATTCCTGCAGCCTGAAGCTCAAGCCACCTGCTCCTCTCCAGCCTGTTGCTATTCCTGCCCCAGACCGAACCCCTCCTGGCTGGACCAGCCAACAACACACCGTCACCCGCACAGCCGACCTGACACCTAGGTGAACTCCCAGCGCCGCCTGCAGCGAGCACCACCACAAAGAAAGCCGCACAGCGCACACAGCGCTACCCCCCATCCGTCGGCCTCCCACCAAGGCCGGCCACCAGCCCCGCGGCAGTAAGAGGTCCTACATCTCCCTCCGGGCCTGCTACCGCACCTCAAACTACAGTTAGCCCCTAGAGATCGTTTTCGCAGTCACTCCGCGCTATAATTACTTCTTTTTTTCCTCTTTTTCCCTCCCCTCACCCCGCCGCCCGGCGCTGCGCAGCCCGCGGCCCGGCAGGTGTAACTGACGGGCGGCGGCAGCCAATCAGCGCCAGGCTCACAGCGGGGGACGGCGTGCGAGCGCTGTTAAAGCGGGCGGGCGTTGGCCGAGGGGGGGGCTGCTGAGCGCGCGGGGTGCGCGAGCGGCGGCTGCCCCTCACGGCACAGCCTGAGGCGGCGGGGCGGCTGCCGCCGTCAGCCTGCTGTCCCGCCAGCCCCTGCTGGGGGGGGGGGGATGTGCGTTAGGCTCTCGGGTTGCGGCTTTCGGCCTTCAGCTGCACTTAAAGGGCGTTTGCACCTCTGGCACGGGTTCTGCTGTGCGGACGCACGTTCGTGCGCTAGGTCTGGTCTCAGTCCTCGCTCAGATTTGGACCTCATAACAAAATCATTAGCTTAATAAGGACAAGAGGTCCCCTCTCCCTTCCACGCATCCCCCAGCTCCTGAGCTGCCATCCAAGTGCCTCAGGGTCTCAGCAAATGAAAGACTCACAGCTAAAATACACTCAGAAACTTCTCATGTATGTCATCCTTAAGCCCTAAAGGCAGAAGTGTTCTTCGTAAGCTACAGAATCCCAAAAAACTACAAATTTGCTCCTGAGCTTTTAGCAGTGTATTAAAAATAAAGATGTACCAGCAGAAATCCGTATTTCAGTACAGCACGCCAAATCCTCACTATTTCAATTTGCTTGGATTTTATTTTCAAAGAGGAAGCTTTATTATTTTATTTTTCTTTTCTCAGTAACACCATGACACGCTAATTAAGTATTTTACAAATGATGTCTCTCCAGGTAATGCTGCAAATGGCCAGAATTGCTGTTACCTCCAAAATTAAGTGCCACCTCTCCTTTCTGGTTATCTGCTGGTTTCTTGCAGTTGTTTTTTACTACATCTGACTCCGCTGTGAAATCTCTAATAGCAACAAGTACATTAAATAAAGTTTTGGGTGCTTGGCTGCAGCTCAGTGCCTTTGTTACCTTGGAGCCTCCTCACTTTCTAGTAGAAAACTCCACGTGCTCAATCGCTACTGCTTGTGGAGAGTGCTGAAAGCATGCAGACAACGGCTTCTAAGTGAAAAACCTCTCACTCATTTTCTGTCTGTTTCACCTACGTGACACCTTGCTGGGCAGATTACTGTTGGCTCTGGAACAGCTGCCCAGCTGGAAATTTTAACTCATTCCACTAATTACCATCAGCAGCTTTCAAGGAAACGCACAACTTTGCTGTTTGCTGTCAGGTTTTTCTCTTTATGACGTGACAGAAATAAAATATCCAAAATGAGGTCTGCTTTGTTATTTCTTGTTAAACATCAAAGTCAGGCATAGGAGCTAAAGATTCACTAGATTTTCTTGCTGACCTCTACCCCTATTTAAAAGAAATTAAGATCCTTTTCTTTGTTCCACAAGTGCTAATTAGGCAGTACAGCCCTCATTCTCCTCTTCCTCACAGGTGTTTGCTGTTTGTTTATTTCTCTCTGAAATCTGATTGACATAATTTTTTACAAAGAACAACTGTTTCTAACCCATATTTATCTCAGATTTTGCCACGGCTTATCAAATGTAATAAAGTTTGAGCTGAATGTTTTCATGTGCTTTTTGTTGTTTGTTTTTTTCCCCAATAATAAGGCAACATTTACACTGCTGAATATTGTATTCCCTGTATCTCATAACCTCAGGTCTTCCGAACAGAGATTGCACACATGAAAGCATCTCATGACTAAAACAAAGCCATTTATCAAAACCAGACTGCACTCTCTGAAGTATTCCTTTCTTGTATTGGAAGAAGAATCTTCACCAAACAAACCCCTCATTCAATCATCTAAAAGTTAGTTAATTTTAATTATTTATACAACATGCAGTTGCATTAGGTAAGTTGGAGTAGTTAGTGGGGACAAGACTTCTCTATTCCTCCTCCACACAGGCACTTCCTGCAGCAGATTCTACCTTGTTTTTATGTCTTCCCCCTTCTCTCACACGGTACTGGATTGCATTCTGCATTCAGAGATGCAGCTCATATATCATTTCGAAAGCTGTGATAGAAGACTGTGATAGAAGAAGGCTGATTAACATGCTAATACCCATTTCTAGCAGTGACAGCTGTTCCCAGCAGAGTGTTATTTCTCTCAGTTATAACAACACTTTCCCTCCATAGAGAA
>JAPSGF010000069.1:3605766-3616610 GCA_035772895.1 Perdix hodgsoniae
GCTTCATACCTTTTTAACTTGTGAACCTGATAAATGCAAGTCTTCTGTTGGGTTGTTTACAAGAGTTCTAAGTATTTGGCATAAATTCTAGTTAGAAAAATACTTACTTACAATTGCAAACAATATGCTGTCTACTCTAAAGCTTTATCAAATTCCACTTAGCGTCAAGGAGACACTGTGTTAGTTTCCTCATGAATGTCTTTTTGAAACTGTCACAAGTCTGATGGATGAGGAATGAAGGCAGTCCTGCCAACTTTGTGCTGTTTATTTCTTTGGCTAAATTTGAAAACGTGAAAGAAGCCTTTTTCTTACATGTTTTATAGCACTGCATCAGACATTTGCTTTTCTTTTACTCCTAGGTTATTTTTGGTGGCTGTAACACTGAAGTCCATTATGTTTTTTAACTTGTTTCATTGGAATGCTAGCGAGTCCCAGCATATATTCCTGGAGTGGACTACTACTGCGGTTGTAATGTCTTAACAGAGGCTTATGCCTTTTTTTGTCAAAGTAAATTTTACTGTGGCCTGGAACAGGAAGAGAGCATGTAGTATTTCTGCACTCTGACAGGTTTGATATGTAGATAGTGGAACTACTTTAAAAGGAAACAGACATCCTTTGAAGTTTAGACAAAGGTCTCCATAGAAAACATAGAGATAATATGATTGTAAATCTAATTGTAGAAAGCTGCCTAGAAGGAATTTCAATCAGTTGGTCCATTTTCTTTCCAGTTCCATTTGATCAAATAGCCACAATGCCTGCTTAGTAGGATCCTCCTAATAAGGCATCCTCGTGCCTGAGGAGTCTGCTGTCTTGAAAGGTACCATTTGCACTTGCTTAGCTTTCTGCCTCAGAAATTGCTGGAAGACACATTGGGGGTTTTAGTGTATTCCTTATATTTTTATTTTTTGAGTACTTCTTTTTTTTTTTTTTAATGAAAATGGATCCTGAAGCATGTTCTGCTTCCCAGACAAACATACCAGCAATCTTACTGAAGTTAGTTGAACTAAATCAATTTTAAGCCAGTACTGCTGAGTGCAGTGATGTGAAATGTGTATAATAAAGTGTATCAAATCTCTTCATTTGTTGTGGGTTACCTCCAGAACTTTCTGCTCCTCTGAGCAACAACAGCATACCTTTAAGAAAATCACAAAAAATGGGCTGGTTTTGATAATGCGAGGGACCCTCATGAGGGAAGGAGCAGCATGGCACTGCAGCAAAAGGTAACACTGTAGAGGGTTGGTGGACAAAGAGGTGAATATCAGAAATAGAAGGCAATTAGGGAAGGACCACAGGGAGAGGAGAATTATTTCCTTCAGTATTGAAGTCTTCTGTTCCTGTACACTTGCACGGTTCTTTGTCATTCTCTTTTTAGGCTAATGTTTTAAGCGAATTCTGAAATGGCAGCATATCCTCTGCATATCCATAACAGTTGCAATTAAAGAGGCTTGGCTCTTTCGGCAGTTACAAAACACTGCCCTAACAGGCTTGAGACCAACTTTTTCTACAACATGAAGCACAAGAAGCACAGAGTAGGCCTCCTTTTGTTACACAGCAGGTCTCCCAGTGCTCACCAGAGGACCTGGAAAGATCACTGATGGTTCCTCTCTGTCACTGCTCAGTTTTTAATTTAATTGCATATATTGACAGAAAATACTGGAATTTATGGTGGTTTTCTGTGCAAGTTTATAACATGGTTTCAGTACTGGAACAAAACACACATCAAATGGTAAAATCTTTGACCATTTCTGATCTGACCTAGTTACTAACGAGGTTTACTTGGAAGGCTGGGGATTGTTATATCACATTACCTTTTGAATATTTAATCATTCTGGAAATAAATCATATTGAATGCAACAAGGGAGAACAAGATTCATTTTTTACTTGTTAAGTGTTTTCACTGTAGTTTAAGAAGTGGAAAGGATGTCAACAGTTTCCTTCAGCCATTTATTCTTGGCTTAAAATCTCAGTTTGTTCCGAGGATCCTAAAAGGCACCGATTTATCAAGCTCATATACTTTCAATTCATAATCCAGCTGCTGTGAGCTGCTAACAAGCTTTTAAGTCAGGAAGCTCAGGAAACTCAGGTTATCAGTGCTAATTACAGCCAAACAACTTATAATTTTCTTTGTATTTCCTCAGAGGCTTTAAGGGTATAGTGCTACAATTAGAGATGTAATTAAAACTGAAACAATGTAACCTGCATTTTTAGTGCTTCTTTCATTGATATATATGTATATTAATTATACTTTCATATATTATATGCACATAGAATGCTATGACTTACCTTATAATAGACAATTATTTTTAAAAAGGCCTGCCTAGATTGGAAGCTTTTTCCTGCATATCCACTGGATGGGAGTTCTTGATCTTATAGCAAACCCAGCTGCTCTTAGGTGGAGTTCTGCAGCTTCTCTTTCCCAGCATCGTCCAGTTCTGGACTGGTGCAGAATTTCTTGCTGCTTGCATCCATGGCAGACACTGGGAAGAAGCCGCTGTAGGAAGGATACAACCTAGAAAGGGTGGACATATTCCAGCACTACACTGTGGGACTAAGAGGTGTAATACATAATACATTTTTGAAGGCAGCCATGGTGCAGGGATAGTGATGCCAAATGAACCATTTTCAGAAGAATTCCAGTGCAGACCTGTGGAAAGCAGTAAGTTTCAGTTCCACACCAGGAACATCTGAGAATTTTAAGACCAAGTGGAGCAAAGCCACGCGAAATGATTCTTCATTGTTCCCCTAATGCAATCACAAGGCAGCCAATTTAAAGTAAAGTGCCATTTTGTATAACACCTAACTTTGCCACACAAGCTTTCAAAGGCCAGAAATTCATGTAGGGTAAATTAATTGGTGAACATTTTACTCAGTGTCATGAATGCAAGCCTCAAAACAGGAAGATGATGAATTGTTACTTATGGAAATTTTGGAGACTATAGTTGGACTCTGCCTGTGCTCTAAACGCTCGCTGCTTATTGGCAGAGAATGATTCAGGACTAAAGTGACCTTTGGATATTGCCAAGTTCATTCATGTGTTCCCATACTTTAAAAAAAATTGCCCCTTGACTATAAGCTCAAGACTCTCAAAGGCAGTTAAGTTGTTCACAGTGTCTGGTTGTAAAGGACACGCTTCTGCAGTTCTGGATGGAGAGTCCAAGTTTCCTAAAAAATACTGGGAGTAGCCAAGTTCACAAGAAAATACCTTCAGAAGCCAGCTGAAAGATACATTGCCTGAACTAATAAAAAGCATGGAAAAAACACAAATGGCTGTACAGAAGTGACTATCCATAAGCAACTGTGTGAACCGAATTGCAAAATGACAAAAATCTTAATTCAGTGCAAGCTCCTTAGTGACCAGGATGTTCATTTATGAACACCATAATTACATTCATGAGGAACTAGATACTGGGGAGATCAGGGAATGGGAGTATTTCCAGTTTAGTCTTGCTCCCCACAAGGTCAGTAACAAAGCTCCTATTGAATTCAGCTGGAAGAGACAATTGAACAAAGAAGCCTGGAGTACTGTGTGCTTGGTGGTAGAGCAAGTGAGTTACTGAGAATCTCTCCTACTAGGATAATTTTCAATATGCAGTGCAAGTGAAAATTCTTACTATTTTTTTTTTTGTTAGGATCAGACGTTCTTTGTATAAACAGGTGTCTCACACTTATTCAGCATTCTCTTCCTGCTCAACTGCACAATGAGGTCTAAACTGGTATCACAGATTCAGAACCTTTCCCATAAGAACAGACTGTTGCTGCAAGCACAGATTTGTTTTTAATTGCAGGATTGAATAGTCCATGAAAGAGATCTTAACACAAACATTACCTAAATTCAAAATGCAAACTATAAAATTACCAAAGGAAAGTAATTTCTCTCTCTGGTTTTCATAGTTATTTTCAGCTTGCTTGCATTAAAAAAGAAAAAAAAAAAACCAACCTCTTTACGAGTAATGAAAATCTCATTATAATTTTGAAACACATTTCATGACTATGTATCAGATCTATTGCCTCAGTAACTTTCAGTGCCTTAATAATATGAGTTAC
This sequence comes from Perdix hodgsoniae, assembly GCA_035772895.1. Lineage (NCBI taxonomy): Eukaryota > Metazoa > Chordata > Aves > Galliformes > Phasianidae > Perdix > Perdix hodgsoniae. The sequence goes on from JAPSGF010000069.1 coordinate 3,609,811, forward strand.
TGGAATTACTTAGACACCTGAAATAGAAATGTTCCGTTCCTCACTGGAATTTCAATTCGTTGGCCAAGCAGAATTACTGCTTTCTCCAGGAAAGTTTTTGAAGGACATTCCCAGGCTAACGCTGGTCTGTCAAGTGATCAAATTATACAAATATCAATTTAGAATGACAATGGAATAGCTCTTACAGTGTGACTGAAGCAGTCTGCTTATTGTCTGAAGTTTGGAGCAATACCTAAAGGAAAATACAAACTCACCTTTTCCATACAATTATCAGTGCTAGATAGCTGACAAAGAGATGTTACTTCACCTCTGATTGCCCAGGTCACATCTTAATTTATCAGACATTCAGATTTCCAGTAGAGCTGAGTTTCGTGTACGTCCCATGCTCTGTAAAAGACCAAAGAATGGAACACAGCAATGTGACAGAAGACATTGCAGTTCACATCTCCAGAAATAGTTTAGGTATTGCAGCCTTACTCATTGTAACGGCAGCAGGACCAGCACAATGAGAAGATGTTACAAAAACAATGCTCACCTATCTCTAAAGATCTAGACACACAGAAGGACTCCACAAAGGAAGGATCTCCAGCAGAGAGACCCTTCCTCAATGGCAGCCAGACCTTAAATGAGGTCTTCCAGTTGCCTTTGTCTGTGCTCCCAGGGCTGCCCCAGTCCTTTCCCAGGTGATCAGTCAGTGGTTCAGGCTGTGCCTCAACAGTTCCCATACACTCCACCCCTTGACAGCGTGAACCAATGATGGAGAGTGAGCCTTCCCTAATACAGGAGCCCAACACACACCAACACTTATACAATCACCCATCACGATGCAGGCTGACACAATGGAAGACAACTGATGATTGGTTTGTGGTTGGGGTTCATGTTCTCTCATGGGCCTGTGCTTGATGGTGTTTCTGGACGCATGCAGTTGTTTGCTGCAGGTCCATCCTATGCCCCATGAGTCCCACATAGGCCATCACCAGGTGTCGTGCTTGATGTCACAGTGATGCTGGAACGCTTCAATGGCATTTCATCCTTCTGGTGATCCTAGAGACTCAAAGACTCACAGAGAGTAGTACAGATGTTTCAGAGGTGAAGGTCTGCCTTCCAGGGTTCTATCCCTATCCTGGGTCAAAACTGGAGCATGTCCCAGCCACCTGTATCACAGCCTTTGGCCAGATATCTGTGGCTGCATAACTATATTGGGTACCAATATATCAGGACCAATTGGGTCCTGATCTGCCACAGGAACATGATGAAGGTCCCCTTAGCAATGAAGACCAGAGCGTTGACCACAATATTAGTAGGCCATGTACCAATTACTGGAGGGACTACTGAATCCCCCACCTCCAATAGTCTCCCCCAGGGTGCAAGTGTGCCACAGCACTTTGGTCCTACTTGCACCTTCCAGGTTCAGGCTGTTACTCAACAGTTTCCATGCACTCACCTTCCACTCTAGGGTGGGTGATTTTCAGCCCTGAGTGATGCATTTGGGCCTCTCTTACAAAATGTGGGAGGAGTTCTGTACCTCAGGAAGGGCTGCTTTGAAACCAGCTAAGCTGCAACCTGATGAAAGTAACCCATGAATAAAATGAGGTTCCGGGGGGAACTGAAACAGTCTGGGGCACATCTGCATGAATCAAAGCCTGAGCTTCTGCTTCAGGCAAGTGGGTATGAACACAAAACAGGATCAAGAGATGGTATTCACTTATGTCCCGCAAGCTGCAGGGACATGGTAGCACAATGCTGGACCAAACAGCCTTCTTCCACCTGGGCTAGATGCAGTTCTGTTTTCCACAGCTATACTGTTTCAGGTTCTGCAGGCTATCACGTTGTCACTGGATCCAGGTTACTTAGTCTGTGCATTACCCCACTATTTAGACAGACTGTGCATTGGTGTGGTTGAAACCAGGGGCCTCCCTCCCCCTGAACATACGCTTGGAGCTAAGTACAATCTTGTACAAAAACAGAGATAGCAGAAGTTACTGTGGTTGGTATCTAATTCCTGTCTTTCAGGCAGGGGATGCAGGAGACCTCTCATTATCTTCACACCTGCATTTCTTCACTTGAGAGCAGAAGTAATAACTTTCTTCCTACCATGTGACACTGGCAGACCCACCCTTCTCTGTGCTCCTATGCAATGCTAAATGGAAACGTACAGGTACAAGATTGCAGGGAACATAGGTGCAAGTCTGAGTCAGGCCTAAGACTATGCAGAGCGTTAGGAAGCTCGACAAGTTTAGCAGAGTATAACCCTTAATTTGCTTGTAATTCTTAATTATGTGAAGCAGTGTATCTTCTTAGCCTCACAGAAAACTCTGGTTTCACAGGGAAGGAAGTTGCCTTCTGGTAAGGAACTGTGCATCTCATTTATCTGCTATATTCCTTGCAAGAAACACACAATCTTATGCAAGCTAACCAAATCTTGCAGTAGGCAAGAAGACAGGAAGATGTTTATTCTCTCAGTTATAGACACAGGAAAGATTTCTGTGGGAAAAAAAGCTAAAGGAGAATTAGAAGAAGAAACTAAAGGCAATAGTTAGGTACAGCAGGTATCTGAATACAAAAGGACTGCTACACCAAAGTGGCCAACATTTGTTCTTATCTGAAGGAGTCTTCCTTCTTTCTACCTGAAAGTTTCCTGAATAGCTGCAATTGTTCAAGTCAGGAACATCCCAATCTTAGTCTTTCTAATTCCTGATTAAGCCTTGGTGGGATGTGGTTCCCACTCACAGCCTCGCTAGCATCCACGGGCCACGAGAAGCAACAGCTTTCTCAGCAGCGCTAAAATACGCAGGGCCCCAACAGAACCTGATCCAACTCACAGTGGGTTGAAGGAGCCATTTCTTCCTTCAAACTTGGAGCCAGAGGTGCTGCTCAACTTGATAAAAATAATTCAACCTTCAACTGTCCCAGTTATGAGATCAAATCAGAAAAGGGTGAAGGGTGGCCACCTGTCAGCCATCTCCAGAGTCTGGTGAGTCTGCTGGAGGCAGTCGGAGAAGGTGCTGGGAAGAGGCCCCCACCTCTCCAGGACAGCTGCCACATTTTAGCAAACCTTATAAAGGTTATTGCTGTTTCCACTCTAGCACTGCTCAGTCAGGAAGGAACCTAAGAGTTTGTGTAACAAATGGGCAAAGACACCCATAGCTCAAAGCTCTGGCTGGGCTAAATCAATGAAAGAAAGTCACAGAATACATTTGCCTATGGGATACAAAAAAATAAATAATAATAATAATAGTAACGCTACGAGGCACCTCACAAAAAGTTTCCCACCTTGTGAGACAGAAGCAAAACGTAAATCAGTTTTGCCACAGAGAACTGCTGCACTCCAATCAGTGTAACTATGATTTAAGTATCGTAAAGTGTATCGTAAGTATCGTAAACCCCACGCTTTCCCACAGTCTCTGTGTTCTCAGGATCATACCCAAAGCGCTCCTGTGACTTCACAAGTGAAGCTATGTCACAATATAAAACAGAGAACCGAGTTTTAAGAAAATTTTCTGAAAACCAGCCCTCAACTACTTTATATTTCTACATTAGAGGACATGTTCTGTTTTATAAGCACTGTGTGCTGAAAGATTTCCATAAGGTTTACAGGAAAGAGCAATACACTACAGTAAAGGGCCTCCACAAGCAAGCTGTAGCATCTTCATTTCAGACTAGTCAGCCATTCAGGACAGCTAAGTGCTTACAGGGATCGAGCTGTTATTTCAAAGCCAGGAGTCAATGGCTCCGAGAGTCACCCGAGAACTGTTTTCATTTCAATGGAGAAAGGTGATGCTAACTAATGAGTGTCTGAGGTAGCTCTGTATCATTCAGTAGCGTGTGACTATTTAATAGGAGAAAAAGCCGTGAGAAATACTGCACCATATCACTCGTAGAGATCACAGTACTAATGTTTCTTGTAGCTGCAGCTTGCTTTCTAAAACCTGTCTGGATGACGTCAAGTCACACACAGGGTTAATCCCCTCTTCCCCATCTCCTCAGACTTTAACAAGTAATGCTGATTTTGTTTTCGTTAAAAGCCTCGGTGCTATACGTAGCATTCGCCTTCAGCGCAGGAGGACCCAAAGGTGAAATCAAGCAACAGATGACTACTTCCCCCACAGAATGAGCAATCAGTTATGTTCCGAGCTAAAATAAATACAGACAGAAAGCTCAGTGTTCTAATGCCTTCACTTAGGAACCTTTTTCCTTGCTTTAAACACGGGTTTTATAAAAACATCTTGAGCCTCGTGAATGCTCATTTAATTTTTGTTTTCTTTGGAAAGGCCAAAGTGAAACATCTCTCCTTTTCACTTGATGTCCTCACTACGTGCATTTCCCAGCGGCGCAGGGCAGTGGTTACACTCCTCCATTACACATTCACGTTTAACCACACAGTTTCCCAGAACAGCCCCACCACTAAAATGACCTGCAGCTCTAAATTTACGCTCCTTGTCACCACCACTTAACAGTCATCAGTGAACAATGTCAGTTCTAAACGCACTAACTTCCCAACAGATGAACTGCTCCACGCTATTCAGTGTTTTTCCTTTATAGCTAGCTCCTTCATTTCAGCAGCGTCGTGGCCGAGCTCAAGGCTGAAACGCAAGGCTTAACCTAGGGCAAGTGCTTATTTTTATTCAAGTCATTACAGAACAAAAAAAGTTTACATTGACATTTAACAAAATATTTGAGTGCATAACCACCACCTGCTGAGCTGAACGGAGGAATTCATGCCGGAGTTTTATTTTTCCCATAGTGAATGACTTTCATAAAATCTCTGTATCTCTGCTAGAATTACCAGCAGCAGGAAAATCTCCTCACCACACAGCTGGATTTCTCTTCCTTCACCTATGCTATTACTTGTCTCTGATGTAAGGATACAGCCACATAGTCTGCACTACTTCATAGTATTCTGTAAGCTTCTTAAAACTTTACAATTTGAAGGGAAAATCTCTAATGCTAATATTAGATATCTGCAAGAAGCTGTTTTCACTTCTTCCCTACAGATGCCTAACAGAGTCCCAGTGCAGTGCTGTGAGTTAATCTGGGTGCTTCCTGTTCAACACCATCAGCATGGCAGAGCATTGGCCCTTTGATACAGAATCTAGAGCAGGGATGTTTCTCCACCTTCCAACAATCCTGCTTGTGGTTACTGGTCATGACCCCGCTGTTTATTGTATAAGCAAATCATAAGGATTACTGGAATTCTTATAAATCCTGAGTAAATAAAGGCCACCTGTAATCAGACACTATGTAAGTGCAGGTTAATGGCCCGTTCAGTGCCCTAATGGGACACATCAGAGAAACGCTATGACAATATACTGCAGATCAAGAGGCCAGTAGACATTTTCTAATGAATAAATTCTATTTATATAGTTACAATAGTGACTGGTGACTACAGTTCATTACCTTAAGCACAGCAAATAAAAAAAAACTCATTGGAATTTACGTAAATATTACTAACACATACTCTATGAAAAAGCAGTTCACATTAATTAAAAAAAAAACACCTTAACTTGAAAAGTTTACCAAACACAGTTATGTGGAGCATCTCAGTCTTTGAAAGCAGAACAGAAGCTGTTTGCAAGGACCCAACAGTAATTGATATGCAACTTCTTTGGAGCTGGGCTGCAGACGTCAAGTGTATTGAAAGCTATGCTAAATCCCTGCTCAGTTGATGACAGCAGCAATAGTGCTGTTGTTTCTTAGAGTGTTGTTGTTTCTGAGACTGGAATTTCACTCTAGCCTTTGCATTCTTTTCAGTTATAGTGAAGCAGCCAGAAGAAAGATGATTAGAGAGCGGCCAATTAGGCTCACAAGAATCCTATTTTCAAACAGCCTTGAGGTTTAGGGAGGGAGAAAGGGGTTTACAATGTAGCTAAACTAAGTCTTAATCAAAAAATGGGGAAAAAATGGCACCTTGCAGTAGCAGAGCTGATCAGGATACTGAACACCGCTCAGAAAGGAGCAAGTCTGAGGTTGCATCCTTGGTAAAGACACCGTTGTGTTTGCCTTTGACTAGAAAGGGAGGCAAGCATACTGTGTGGACATGTAAGTGCATGTAGAGCAAGACATTCCAGAGCTGAACAGTATCTCTGCATACATTAAGACACAGCTGAAGAGAAAAAAAAAAGAAAAGAAAAAAAAAAAAAAAAGTGTCTTCCAGCACTGAAATCATTGGCAAGATAACATGATTTCAAATCCAGCTTTACAGTCTTGATAAGCAGAAAGGTGCAACATTTGAGATTGAACATTTTTAGCTGGTTTGCCACTGAATACTTACTTGCAAGAGATGAGTACAGAAAGACATCTTCCTTCACAGAGGCTACAGGAACCACACCAATGAACCCTGATACTTTACAACACCCACATAGCTCTAATTACTGTGGGAAAGAAAGAACTAAATAAATGTGCATTCATTTTCCTCTCCTCCATGCCATGTGCCCTAAAAGACTAGAAACCCACGGCATCTGCATGTCACAAGCTTTCAGAAAGCAAACTGTTTGCCTCCTGTACTGCCTAGAAGCTCTCTGCAGCCATTTATATTAGCCATACCCTCCACTACCGGCCGAGCAAAGAAAATGCTGATGAATCACAGGTTTTCTGTACCACCAACCCAATGAGAAAATTGCTAAGTCTACATTTTTTGCTGTTTATGCTATTGATACGAATGAGAGACCTGTGACCATTTCCCAGGAGGGAACTCAATGCAAATCTGGCCAGATGTGCTACTGCAGCACATCCCTGGCAAGCCCCCTCCCCTCCCCCCCCCCCCCCCCCCCCCAGGTCCCTCATTCGTATCACTAGCATAA
>JAPSGF010000069.1:3616710-3631963 GCA_035772895.1 Perdix hodgsoniae
CCCCCCCCCCCCCCCCCCCCCCCCCCCCCTTTTTTTTTGTTTTCTTCTTCTTGGCTATCAAAAATAGTCACCCTACCTAACTGCATCTTCACGAAAGGACATTTCAGGAACGGAGCCAGTAACTCCTGAACATTAACAAGACCTACCAAAGTGAGAGGTAAGTAATTCTGAATACCCATCACAGTGTGGTACTCCATCATCTATTTTTATTACTAGCTGTAGCACCCATGCACGCAGCTAGGAGATAAAAGAACATGAAGGGCATGAGCAGAATCGCTTAAGGCTGAAGGCACACAGCAGAACTGCATCTCACCCCTACTTTGTCATTATTTTAAAGGTGTGTGAGAATGTATTGAGATTTTCAGGAAATCTATTACTTGGCTTACACAGTAAGCTATACCTTGTGCACTGTGTTCTAGACAGAGTCGCGTTTAAAAGTAGCACACAAGCTTAAGTAACTTTACACAACGCCAGCGAGTAATTTGTGCTCTCATAAATACAGTAGTGTACATCCTATATACAAACAGCTGCAGGCGGGCTGTTAGCCAGCCATCCACAGAACGAAGGTAATGAAGATCGTGGGGAGGGCAGTGGAGGGTGCCAGACCCAGGCAGACGATGGATGCTAAACCCACGAGCACCGAAGCAAGAACGCTCCTCTGGTCACGAATTATCATCTTGACAGTCTCACAGAACTGCAAGGAAAGAAGAAAAATAAAGAAAAACGTCAGGGTTAAGAGGAAAGCGTTGAGATGACAGCTGGGATCGCTGCTTTCTCCGGTACGGAGGGGCTGCTGGTGCCGCTCCGTCACCGCGGGAGCGGTGGCCGCTGCGGCGAACGGCAGCTCAGCCCTGCTTCCAGCCAGCCTCCCGTCCCGCAGCCCAGCGCCGCGGTAACGCGGGGCAGCACGGCCGCGGCCCGCCGGCTCTCAGTGGCACTTCTGCCTTCGGGAGCCACGGACTCCCTCCGGGGCTGCCCTGCCGCGCCTCCCCGGGGCTGTACCTTGTCAGTCTGGAAGCTGACCGGAGCTCCGTAGCGGCAGTAGGTGACGAAGTGCTCGCAGTTGTTCCAGAGGAGGCTGTAAGCCGTGGCACCCACCAGCTTCTCCGCCCGGCGGGCGGCCTCCTCGCTGCCCAGCACCTGGTCCTTGAACAGCCGGTCCATGTGGTTGACCAGGATGCTGCCGCCGTACGCGAAGTCCTCCACCGTGTCCACGCGGATGCTGGCCGTCTTGGTGATGACGCCCAGGATGAGCCGCTTGTTGGTCACCACCCGCTGGATCTGCCGGCGGTCGTCGGTGAAGGCGGGCAGGATGTCGGGCATCAGGTGGGCGACGCGGTTCTCGCCCAGGTAGATGCCGAAGTGGACGAAGAGGGTGCGCGGCACCTCCAGCAGGTCACCCCGCCTGAAGCAGCTCGTGTCGTAGTAGCCGGAGGCGGCCGGCGGCGGCTCCCCGCCCTCCGTGCCCGCCGGCAGCGCCCGGACGTGGACGAGGAGCAGCAGCTTCTCCAGCAGCAGCGAGGCCGCCTGCGGCACCGCGTTCTTCATGGCCGGCCGGGCCGAGGACGGGAGGAGAGCGGGGCGCCGCCGAACGACCCCGCTTTTCTAGGCGGCCGGCCGGGGCGGGGCGGGCACGCGGGACGGCCCTCGGCTGCGTGCGGGGAGCGCCCGCCCCGCTCCGCCGGGGAATGCCGCCCGCACGGCTCCGTCCGCGGACGGGACCGGCGCGGGGAGACGGGTCCCCTCGCGATCCGGCCCGGCCCGGAGGCTCAGAAAGGACGGGACGGGACGAGACGAAGGGGCGTCGCCGTGCGTTTTGTTTCGTGCTGTCCTTTATGTAAATGGATAAATCCCGGCTACGAAGCCCATAAAGGAGCGGCTCTGAGCGGCCAACAAAGCCGACCCGTCTGCAGGGTTCGGTAGTCGTAGGGCTGCGGGATGATGATGGGCCGGCGTTCACGGCACCTCGAAGATGACGGGCCCGCCCGTGCCGCAGCTCCCTGCCCGCCGTCTTTGTGCGGCCGCTTTTGCCTCCGTGCACGGGAGGCGGTGGGGAATAGGGCAGAAGCGGCGGGTGTGGGGCAGGTCGTGGGAACGCCTGCCCTCAGCGCCGGGTTCTGCCTGAAGTCATAGCCTTCCCGATGGCTCTTCCTGCTGGTTGGGTGCACGGTGGTGGTTGCCACACAGCCGAGTACAAGGGAAGCTGTGTAACACTTTGGCACCTCGCCACAGGCGAACAGATGTGAAACAGCAAGTTATTTCTCCGACAAAATTACTTTCAACCCGAGAGCCTGCAGACCGTGCACAAGAAGCCCAGAAGACCCTCAAGCTGCGGGACTCCTTTGATTGCTCCAGGAGAAAGGAGAGAGCTCCCTACGCTTTCCACTGCGGAACAGCTCTGGTACGAAGGGCAAGGCCCACCATGACACGTACCGAGCCAAGGTTCAAGGGAGGTTCCTGCATACAAGAACTGCTCAAGGGAGGTTCCCGCATACAACAACTATCAGGCTTATCGCTGACACAAAGCCATTTTTCCACCACTCCTCAGTGACGCCAACATGTTATGAGAGCAGAGAGCTTCTCGAGGAACCCATGGTTGTTGTCAGCTTCTTCCACCTGCAGACATCCACAGGAACCTCCTTCAGCCTCTGACCACAGACTAGAGCTCCGGCCCTGCTTGCCAATGCGGTCAGGCATTTGGGATTTTCTTTGAAGAGTCTCAGCCAAACTTTTACGCAACAAAGGCTTAGCTCTCTCCAGTCAGTTACAAAGGAGGAAATACCTCGTGGATGCAGCTCACGGTGCTGGTATGAACCAGCAGATTAGCCACCAGTCACATAATTCTTTAAAATCTTTCAAATCTAGATGTTTCAGTACACTCAGAAGGGTTGATGCTTTTGCTCACACCTACTAGTAAATAAAAACATGGGCAAGGAGATTTATGCACTCCTAACTGGTGCATTTTTAAGTGACTGGAGAAAGGGTGCAGGTTAAAAGCACTAATATCATGATAAAGAGCCTCAGCCACTTGGTGATGGCCACGGGGGCTGGTCCAGGGATGGAGCACTGTGACACAGCCAGAGGTTTTGAGACTCCACTTTAAGTCTTGGCACAGAATCATTCATCTCTCCCTCCTGAAAGCATAAAACCTTCCATCTTGGGCTGAACTGCCCAGCAGAAACAGACATTTCCTAACTAGATCTTTCACTTGGAGACATCCTTTGTTTGCTTTCTTAATATCCACGAGCTTTAATCCCCCAAGTCCCCATTTCAAGTAAGTCAGGATGAAACTGAAGAATCATGAGGAGACTCGAAGTCTTACTTCAGGGAAGGGTTTCAAAGGAATAAGGTGACAGGTGTGACATGCAGTGGTCATTTCCTCATCCCCTCATACCAAAGCACTAACAAGCTTTTCTCCCTCCCCCTAAAACCACTCAATTTCACAGTTTGAAACCCCAAAGGAAAAAGCACAAAAGACAGATCTGTGGAACGGCTTCACTCCATACACACCTCACATACATGGTGGCAGCAAGTGAAAACCATCCTGATAATACTACCTTGAAATTGTTGTGAGCAAAACACTCAATACAACAAACAACTCATCTCTGAAATAAACTCTTCAGATGTTGGAATGGCAAATCTACAAGCCAGCAAGTACGCAGTCAGCCATCTTCTCCAAACTGCCACCACGCAAAACAAAATGTTGGTATATAATCATTTTTCCCTCTGCTCAAAAGGGGGAAAAAAAAACGAATATTGTTTCATCAGAGATGGCTAAATTGAAGGCATACTTTGTGCCTCAAAGCCTTCAATAACTTCCTTCCCATCTTCCTGCATCACTTTTGTGTAATAACTTTTAAAACTTGAATACATTAAATTGCCTCAAAGCTGGCAAGATCATTTTGAAATATTAAATATGATGCAGCAAATACTTGTTTGGACTATTACCTGCTATGGAATAATTATTTCATGAGAGACCCCATGATTTGCTTTTGAGAGCTACAAGAGATGCAGCAATAAAGCTGAAGGAGGTGAATGAATGCAGCCTGTTTTGTATTGCAGATGAGCCACGGCGCAACAAATTCCCAGGTAAGAGGTGTTAGCCCGCTTCCATTACACTGAAAACCCAGTACATTACCCAGTATCCTTACTTTTAGGATTTGAGTCAGTACTGTTTCCATCCTGCCCTCACAACTAACAGAGGGGAAAAGGCAAAGAAAGGCAGTTGGATGCCTTTTCCACAATTCAGTGCAAGTTCTTGCCTACATGAGGAACAGCCCTGCTTTAACAAGCAGGCAAAATGCATTTGTTAACTGAAGTTAAGCCAGTGCTAACAGCATACACACTCACCTTCTACTACACTTTTGCTTTAATCAAACTTTTTTCAATTACTCAATCTCTACTGCAGATTAACAAACAAATGCAGCTTTAACAAGCTTTCAGGTCAGCTGTGACTGCTGGAACAAATACAAGTTCATGAATTCAGAACACGTTAAGGAGGATAAAATCTTTGGACAGAGATTTCTGAGAATATCTTTTGCAAGAAAAGTACCCGATGGGCCATGCTGTTTGTTTTACACTGAAACAAATGATGGACAGAAAACACATTTGTGAGGGATGCATCCAAACGGGGTAATTCCAGAGATAAAAAATAACCCATTTTGTATTCCCATATTCAGTCCCTTTGAAGAGTTCTTTTAAGCAAATTACAGCCTCCTCTGGAGAGCTCTAAGTGCCAAGCTCTACAGAAGTGCATCACTTCCTTGTTCCATTTTTTCTATCAAACAAAACCAAAGCACAGAGAAGACAAACTCTGATGGAAGGAGACAAAGCATGGAACTGTAGGTAAGTGAAACAGCCCAAAACAAAGAGTTTTAAGAACCTCTGAAATAAGTATCACAGTTTTCCAGCAGAAACTTAAAATGACTAAAACAAATTTATACTTATAGATGTATACTTTAATTCCAAAATAGTTGCGTACACATTTACAGTCACTTAAGCAGCATACTGAATAAAATGCATATATTAACCACTGCCTTTCTTATCTCTGCAGGTTAGCTACAGAGGCCTATCAGTTTTTTATTTTTCATTTCCTCTCAGTATCTTTGTGTATTCTGCTGGCGTAAAAGGCTTATTAACAAATTATTAACAACAGTTTTCTCAATGAGCAATGGATGTAAACGTAAAAATCAGCAAAAATGTATGAAGTTGCATTCTTTTCTGCAATACAGTAATGATTCATTTTTCATAACAACATCCATGAACCATGCTGTATTACACAGGTAGTATCTACAGCTGGCTAAGAGAGTAACGTGTTTAGATGGATAAAGCTCTTGCTTATAGTTTCAAGTTAAAGCCACAGAAAAGGTGGGAATAATTTGTTGTATAATCCTCATTAGCAAGCAAGAGGTTAGGAAATTAGTAATGGTAGCACAGTGTGAGATTTAGGAGAGCAGTTCAGTGAAGTTTACCAAATAGTTATTTTCATCATTTTTTCTTATACTATTAGTACAGTCTTCCCAAGATAAAAGGGAAGATTCATTTCTGAGTAGAAATGTTGGAACGTAATATTTGTATGGCTTCTGCAGAAGAAACAGAGCTAATTTTTGGGCCAGAATTTCTATCCTGACAGTGCCATAGGAACTGAATCTTGGGAGCCTCTGCTTAATCAAGTGAAAAAGTTTTGAGAACCCTCATTTGGATACACTAGTAATATATTGCAGCAGGGAAAAAGGGTGGATGGAGAAAGGGAAATGCAGAGGTGATAACTGGAGTCGGAAGAGACAGGAGAGCACTTCAGTGGTTAGTCCTTTTCAATTGATGGTTGGACTTGGCAGGGAGGCTGGAGCTCGAGGATCTTTAAGGTCCCTTCCAACCTAAGCCATTTTATGATTCATTAGAAAGATATTGGAAATAACAGATAAATCTGTCATTAATTGGACAAAGAGCTGGAAAGTTGATGGATCTCCACCACGGTGCTGCATTTACCACTGGTCGCTACACAGTAGTATCAATTACTAAATTTCTTCACCACCCATTAGGGAAAGCTGTTCTCCAGTGCAGACGGTGCTAATTTCATGGTGATGCAAAACAGGTTATCTAGCTTCACTCTACACGCAGGATAAATACTGTTGACAGGAGCTCAACTGTACTGTTCTATTTAATTTTCAGATAAAGATTTAGAGAAGGAAAAGAGATGAACGGAACAGGAGGTAATTTTCATCTTGGAACAAAGACTATCTTGTCTCATAATTAAATGTTATGTTGCAATTTGTTTAATTCTATTTTACAGGAAATAAATTAATTCTTCATCAAATGTTATTAGTCACAGATGAAGCTATTAGTCTGGCATTACTCAAACAGTTATTAATTTGTACCATATAGCTAAGCCTCAGAGAGATAACTGTCACTGATTTCTCTGCGGTGACTTTTAAGTCTGACTCTTTGGAAGGATAGAGAACAACAGCAGGACAAGGGGAAATGGTTTTAAGTTGAGGGAGGGGAGATTTAGGTTGGATGTCAGGGGGAAGTTCTTTACAGAGAGCGGTGAGGTGCTGGAACAGCTGCCCAGAGAGGCTGTGGAAGCCCCATCCCTGGAGGTGCTCAAGGCCAGGTTGGATGGGGCCCTGGGCAGCCTGGGCTGGTATTAAATGGGGAGGCTGGTGGCCCTGCATGTGGCAGGAGGTTGGAGCTTCGTGATCCTTGAGGTCCCTTCCAACCCTGGCCATTCTGCGATTCTGTGACTCAAAAACACAGTTCTTCTTCATGACGTTTTTTATATTACTCAAAGTGTTAAAAAATGTATGTATCAACCACCTGTTACTCTATCAATGATTTTAAATCCGGAACATTTTTAATCTGGAAATCCAACAGCATCTGCCCAAGTGCTTTACCCTGTAAGGAGAAAAAAAACAACCACCACTTACTATCTAAATATACAGTCTTTGTAAATTAAAACTGTATAATATGGATATATATATATTTAATCACTCTAAGTTTTATCATCAGAGTAAAAATTCAGCACAGCCAATATGTTTAATGTGTATTTATCACTATATATACTTAGAGATTTCAGGTGAGTTTTCAATCAAGATTTGGATCATAGATTTACTCGAATTGTACTTATCTTTTCCATAATTAATATTTCTCTCTTCCATTTAATTGCCTCACTTGTGAATTAATGTAATTAAGTATGAAAAAAACATTTAATCCTAAGGAGATTGAATAGTTTGTTGTATTTGTTACCTACTGGTAAAATAAATTTGAGTTCAGCTCTGCTACCCACTTCATACCCAGCATCATCCTTCTCTGTGTACAGTCCCACAGCTAAACAAACTACAGAGAAAATAATGGAATATTCAGTTACAAAAGATAAATGCATTAAATCAGTACATGCCTGTGGGTCACTTCTTAGGGATGCTACACCACCACCACCAAGGGAATTCTTCAAAACAAAATTTAATGCATGGATTCCTGGCAATTCATATCTGTAAAATAAAATATACATTCTTGTTGTTACACCCTCTCCACCTGAGATTTTGGACAAAAACTCGTTTAAACAGAACAGAAGCAAAAGACTGCAGAAACCAATGTGCTTCTGATAGCATCCTCTACTGGTGAATCAAACCTAGGAGTTAAACTGAAGGTTAACCTTTCCAACTATCTTATTTCTCACCCTTACACCCACTTGTCAGCCCTTAATAGTTCTAAAGGAGGATCATAAAGTAATAATTCTCCTCCTATTCAATGTCAAAATTCATAGATTTCTAATAAGTCACTTTTCTCATTTCCATCGCTTCAGCTATTCAGAAAGCTTTATACGCTTGAGTTTCAAACCCAGTGTGATTTAAGAAAACACAATGGACAGAGGGAAGTATTTTTAATATTTCCTAGTTCTGATACTGAAAAAAAAAATATCACATAAACCCCAGAACTCACTTTTGCTGACACTGTCTGCCAGCTGATTTGGAAGTCATGCTCACTATTACTGAGAAATAACCATGACTCACTAGCTCAAACTCTTGCAACTATGGAGAATTTTTAATAAATAACAAGTAAAGTTACATTTCAACACTTCACTGGAGCCATGTGCTTTGTTAAGATAAAACAATTTCATTTTAGTATGACAGACCCATTTTCCTGTCCCACTGCCACTGTACGCTTTTTTTCATCCTTGCTTTTGGCTGGTGCATTTCCAATTTGGAAACTTTTGTGGAAGTTTGGCAAATGGCTTCACGATTTCCAAGCAAAGCTATTTCAAATTCCATAAACAGGTCTATAGCATATTTCCATTTGCCATTCCTTGCATAGTTTTCCAGCGCTTTGTCTGCTTCTGTGTACTCTTCCAGTGCTCCTTGGTTTTTTGCTTTCCTCCACTACTTTCTTTGTCTAAGGACTTGATGGATTTCCTTTTTTTTTTTTTTTTCTCCTTTCCTCTTAGGAAAGAATTTCATCACAACATCAGCAAGATACGAGGAATAACTGAAAAAGACCTTATTCAGCTCTTGCTGTGCCTCCAGATGTTTGACTGCTACAGTTTAAATCACATTTCCTCCAGCATTGCTTGTTTCTCTTTAGTCATTTATCTGATCTTCATCTGTTCACAACAAATTCTTCAAATCTGTCCTCTAAAAAAGCTGGAATTTCTTGCAGTACTCTTCTATGGTTGAGGTTTATCTTCTCCAGTCCCTTTTAGTATTGTAAAAACAAGGGCTGTTGTTGATACTATTCAGCATTCAACAGGAATGTGTAGAATAGTTTTAGAAATGTCATCTATGTAACTGATTAGTAATGTAATCAGCAAGGATTAGAGAACCTGACAACATTTTCAATTTTATTTTTATTTTTTGCAAACTCTGAAAATTCCAAATGAACACATACCATGTCTGTCAATACACCATACTTTAGTTTGGTGTACTGATACTTTACTCAAGTTTTACCCCAAATAAAATCTCCCAAAACTTCCAGGTAAGAAACAATTTCACAACTGGAAGATCTCAGCATCAGAATTAGAATAATGGAACACGTATTTAGAAGCTAAAACCTCAGCTCCTCAAAGAAGTTCCATGAAAATCAGTCCTTCAAATAATCAGGAGAGAAACTGGACAGCGTACAACAAGCAAACGAGGAGTGGAATACTTTAAATTTCACCTTCCTCAACAACTCTGGAAGCATGCAATGTAAGCTATGGATCTTAATTTAGAACATCAAAGAGAAGCACATTAGCTTCACATATTTTCAATAACTATTCAGAGTAAGATGTTCTAGCTAGAACTACATTTACAGAAGCAGTACTCAGAGGCAGCATTTTCAATATATTCAGACCTATCCGAAGCATCTGAACATCCTAAATCTTTCTGCACAAAAAATAAACTCCTACACAAAAATAAAACGCTTTAGCAGAACCATCATAGCAGTCTTAAGCAGCAACAACGTATCAATTACATGTTGTCATGCATTTACCCAGCATAATTAAACAATTTAAGCTTAAATTGAGATCTAAAGTAAGAAAAACTTCTGATTGAACTGTATCAGGTTATGCTTACGAGCTGCTTTTAAAAGTACAGAAAACAAATCAACTCTTCAAAGAATATTACAGCTGTGACAGAAACCAATAAAAGAGGGAAAATTCACTGTTGTAGCTCAACTCCTATGCTTACGCACAACGGGGTGCCTCCTTAACTACTTCCTTTAAAGCGCTGTTCATACCTGTTCAAAGAAGTCAGGTTTCCCTGTAAATTTCCTGTTAGAAATGTATGGAAATAATAACATTATAAAATTTGTTTATTGTGTTGGTATCAAGAAAAAGACAGCATTCTTCCTGTCAAGGGAGAGCAGTTACTAAAAGAGATGTTTGCAATAAAATACACTGTAGAGAGGTAGAGGAGTTCATGTTTTTTTCCCCCATAATAAATGTATATGCAAAAGCAATTTAAAAGTATTGGTATCTGTTAAAAATTCATTGTTTTGTTCCTTAGTTCTTCACAGCACCTCACAGATACAGTCTTAATAGAAATGCAATTCTATGTTATAGAAATAGGTAACTGCAGAAATAATGCTGAAAGATGTTGCAGCATAAATGCTAAGTTATGGCTGGAACCAGTGATTGAGCACCTGGTGGGAAGGCAGGGTCAACCAAGGGGAGCTGAGGTGCACACAATGCAATGCAATTCAGTGCAATGCCAGATCTCGTTTAAGGAATCTTTTGCTACTGTGTTACCTGAAATTCTGCAAGCTTCTGAGTTTACAACGCTCTCTATCAGGAACAATCCCATCTTTTTATCTATTTTATTAGCCTTACGGAAAAAGAATGAAAAGCAACCAGCTGACAATTCCTGTTCTGTACTGAAGAACCATACTTGGTATGTTTTTAATAGCAAAAATAATGCCTATTGCTTAATGACTCACATTTCAAATGAAGGAAAATAAGACAGCTCTTCTTAAGACAGTAAAACCTAAAAATAAATGAGTAATTTAACAGAAACTATGCAATCTGAAGCACACAAGCATAATACTCACAATCCTAAACAGTTCCACATATGGACCTATTCTTTTTCCTGCAGAAGTTTTTCAGTTGTCTCACATAGCTCCACTATCACATCATTAAAAGAAACCAAACCCAGGAACAGATAATCGAATTAATCAAATTTAATTGGCTTTACCCAGGCACAGCAAATTGGAACTTTTATTTATGAACATAAATAGCATTAAGGAACCACAATGAATCTATTTCTAAAGGTATCATTAGCGGGCCTGACATTTTTTTATTTTTTTTTCCTTTCTCTGGTCTGTTTCAGAGGAAATGTAATTACTTTCTAGATATTAGAATTTCTTAGATCTGTGGATTTGTTAGCACTTACGAAACGGTGGGTGAGATCTGCATCTGTGAGATCTGTTCACTGTGATGCTCAAAGACCAGGAATTAAAATAGCTCCAAGTTCTCTGGGCTTTGAGCTGCACCTTTCTGACTCGTACTCTTTGACCAAGCAAAAAGACACTTACTTATTGGCATCCACAGAAAGATGTAAAGATTTTGGCAAAATGTCCATTGTGGTAAAATAAATAACATTATATTAAAACAGGTTTTAGAAGGGTAAGGAGTTACAATATCAAAGCACTTGTTTTTAACGAGACACAGCAGGCTTAAAACCTTTGCTTTACTGGGCATACTTAGAAGAATGAGCACTACTTCCTCACTCCGCAAGAACAGGATGTCTCATTTGCCAGGGATTTCCAATTCCTCGTTATGTAGTAACTTGGATGCTTGGGAAGCTTCAGTTACTAAGGCTCCTGCAATTACAAGACTAGGAATATGTTTCTCAAAAGTAGACTACAAGTTGTTCCTATTTTGTAGACATTAGGGCAAAAATAGTGCAACAAGTTTTTACTTAAAAATGCGATGAAAGATGCATTAAAGAAAAAAAAGTTGAATACAGATTAGGTCTGCAATACTCAATTTAATTTAAAATGCCTTCTGATACCATCACAAATCTATGATACAACTGTACTGCACAAGCTACTTATTACTCACCTTGATACCAGCTCTTGTTCAGGTTTTTGTCTCTCTAAAAGGTGTTCAAAGTAGTTCTCCAATGCTTGAGCAGTTAAAGTTTTCTTTAGATATGGATAATACAAAGGATGCCGTGCTATGACACCTGTTAGGTAACATTAGTATTAGTTGAAATATGAGCTATTGAAACCTATTTGTAATTATCCTTTCAAAACTGATTTGAGGTCATCCTCTCAACTGAAAATGTATGTATGGATACTCTTTAATGAACACGTGAATAAAGTAGCAGGACAGACTTTCCTCTGTCAATAGAGAGGTACCGTGGTGCATGACATGGAACAAGGCTACCAAACTACATTATATTAACAACTTCATTCCAAGTGGACCCTGCCACTGGATCTACAGAAAAACAAAATACAGACAACAACAACAACAAAAAACAGCAAAAAACAATACATTAAGTTCTCTTCCCCTAAAGGGTGTGCAGGACTTGGAAAAGTAATTGTAGCTGACCATTAACAAAGCATAATCAGATCAGTAGTGGGTTTGGTTTTGGTTCCTACGCCCACTAACTGCAAGAAATGACAGTTTTTTATTCCTGTAAGCATGCTTTGATAAACTCTAGGTAACTTTTTCTGAAGGCAATGTTCCACAGCAGGATCAGGAAAGCAGATTCGTGTCACAGATCTCTTTATCTAGGGACTTAAAATTAATTTCACCTCATAAGTAGTTTGTTGTTCGTTTAACATAGCAATAGTTTCTTTATATCTGAGGAAGCCTATTGGCAGTGCACACATAATTCATGACCTGACAATGCTACACTGTATTAATAGTCAACCACAGATGGAACAAATAAAATAAAATTAAAAAAAAGAATTAAAAAAAAAATCAACACCTTCAATCACTCTTCAAAAAAAATCACTCTTCAACACAAAGAAAAGCTTCACAAAGAAGGACAAAACCGTGTTCCTTAAATATAAATAAAATCCATCAGTCCTAGCATGACAGCTAATAGCAAATCAAATCCCAAACGCACCTTTAATTCATACTGAGCTTTGAACACCACACGCTCTCATCTTCGAACAAGTTAGAGAGCCAATTGTTGCATGCAGAAGTAAGGAATAGAGGGAATTATTAATCAATACAAGAACCAGCATAATCATTGTAAAGCCTGCACACTGAAATATACCACTTGGATTTACAATATAATTAAAAACATTCTCTTACTTTCAAGAACAACTTTGGTATTTCCTAACAATATTTTAGCCATCTACACGATACAAAATTAATGTACAGAAATAGTACACAGTACCTTCAGACAACCAAGGAATTATATATATAACAGACAGACACAAAGAAATAGCAACAGATGTACAGAAGAAATCCTAAAAATATGTTTCTTAATTTTGGGGTGCTTACTCTTTGCAACCCAAAAACCAAAGCTTTATATTATAAGACATTCAAGTATTTTTCTTATTACCTCAGATTTCAAACAGCTGCTGAACACAGACCTACAGATACTGCATTAGTTAAATACTGCTTCATATGGATTATTTCATTTCAGAAATAATAAAAGAAATAATCAAGTTATGTTAAGAGATTTCCCAAAAATTAAGGAGAGCACTTGGTGCCTCTCAGTTGAGAGACTAAAACCACCCTGAGAAGAAAGATAAATACCTATGTTTGCAGAGTTGCCTTTGTCTCCACTTCTAGTATAGGCAAGATCCTCTAAGCGGTAAGTGTGGTGACCACTTGGCAGATCTGTACAACATGAAAATGAATGCATTGTAATGATAGCTACGTACAATGGTACATTTTGAAGAAGTAACTGTCTCTACAGTCTTCCTGCATTGTTTGTAGTACTCTCAGAAACAACATCAAAGTTTTCTTACCACAGACACCAGAGAAGAAGTTTTAAGGGTGGGGGCAAAATCACAAAATGGACTGTTTCTGCCCAGATGTGTTATTTATAAAGGCAAATCAGTTTTACTTTTACATAGCAGAATGCTGTGCCACATGTCCCCTGTTCCGCCGCCTCTGAATATGAAAATTCATCTCCATCATAACAGTGCAGTACCTCTGAAGGAGGCTTAGCAGATATGTGGTATTTCTTGACCAGCTGTTTTCCAGTTAACACACAGATCTCTCTGCTTCCAGTGTGGGTAGGAAATACAATTAGTTACTGATAATTTGTTGTCTGTAGAAAACAGTCCCAATTTAAAACTCTGTTTGAAGACTGTGTATCTCTCTTGTTTTCCTGCATGCTGCTATAAGGGTTATTTTTTCAGCTACACTGAAAATTTCTTTTTTCAAATAACTACTTTTGCAAATATTTTAGTGTCATATGGAAAAGGCATTTCATGGTCATAATTGGATTTGCTATCGGAAGCTAGTCAGTTTTTTAACTTGTCTGGAATACTGGACTTTCAAGTCTTCATGAACAGTATTATTACTGCACTTCATAGAACTAAAAGTATATTTTTATCTACTTACAAATAAAAAATTAAGCAGCCCTACTCCTTCCCAAATCTGGAAGTCCAATCCTGTTGAAGCCACGGAGTTTATAAACAAGGTTTGATGGTTTAGTCATTTATCACAGACCTCTTACTATTCCTCATTAGTAAGCAGCAGGCAGCTACCACCTAGCTGCTCCCCCGAAGGAGAGATGAAGTGCTCACCTTGCCACCACATCTCAATTATCCGCTGACAGAAGCCTAACACTTAAACTTGAAGCATAGTTTATATCCAGTTATTTTAGGTAGAGAGAATCCAGTCATTTCAAGCTTGTTTTGCTTCTAATCCAACTTCCTTCTGGACATATCACCTCTCCTGGCATCCCTGGCTTCAGTGCTAGCATCTCAAACTTATCCACCTATCTGTCTTGCATTTAGAATTCCCATCCTTCATCCTTTCCTATAACCCCTTCCTGTGATTTTCTATCTTTCTGCACACGAGTGGGCAGGTTATATCCTCTCTCCACTCCTTGAACACCAGTAAAGGGAACATTCATGGCATAGAAGTGACATTTTTACTGCTTTCTGTCATGATTTCTGGTGTGACACTTGGTGGCATCAACCACAGGAAAAAATTGACAAACACCTTAAAAAAAAAAAAAAAAAGGGGGGGGTTTCCCCTTTCTTTTAGAAAATAATTCAGCCTACAGCACCTTGTCAGTCTAATGTGTTAAAACTCAGACTTGTATCGAAGAGAAGGTCTTGTAAATCAAACGTCAGATAACCTTCAACAGAGAAAACTTTAGCAGGGAACAATCTGGGGCTGACCACAGCAAACATTCTCTGATCTAGCTGTACCAAAAGAAAGAGGACATTACTCACATCCCAAAGAAAAATCCAGAAATGTTAAACTATTGAAATTAATTATGGGTTAGTCTAGTATAATAATACTTGACTGGTAATAAACAGAAAATACACGACAGAAGAGTTAACATAGTAGATGTGTTTTGAACTTGATGCTCAGTCTTTTCTACATTCACTTCCATGGAAAACAGTAGAAGCATGTCGTAAAATTTGCTAGAAAATTTTAAAGGGTATATTTATATAACTGGGGAATATTTTTTGTCATTAAGCAAGTCAGATCCTCTTCCGATACAGAAAGAGTCCAGGTAAAGCTCATTCCTCACTTCGGCCAAATCTGTCATACTTGTACATCACAGAAACTGCTTTATCACAGAAACTGCTTCTTTTCTTTTCTTTTCTTTTCTTTTCTTTTCTTTTCTTTTCTTTT
>JAPSGF010000069.1:3631973-3669703 GCA_035772895.1 Perdix hodgsoniae
TTCTTTTCTTTTCTTTTCTTTTCTTTTCTTTTCTTTTCTTTTCTTTTTTCTTTTCTTTTCTTCTCTTTTCTTCTCTTTTCTTCTCTTTTCTTCTCTTTTCTTCTCTTTTCTTCTCTTTTCTTTTCCTTTTCTTTTCCTTTTCTTTTCTTTTTTTCTTTTCCTTTTCTTTTCTTTTTTTCTTTTCTTTTTTCCTTTCCTTTTCTTTCCTTTTCTTTCCTTTTCCCTTTTCTTTTCCTTTTCCCTTTTCTTTTCCTTTTCCTTTTCCCTTTCCTTTTCCTTTTCTTTTTCTTTTCTTTTCTTTTCTAATTTTTATTCAATCCGCAATTCCAAAAGAAAAAATATTTTTCAAAGGTTGAAATGTGGTAGTGTTCAAAGTATGGAAGATGTAGAAGTTATCAACAATATTTTACACAGTCTCCAACAGTCTTCATTTAAACAAAACCAGTTCAAGATAGCACTCTGGTGTTCTCGTTTATTGATTTATTGATTTATCCTTCATGATCTGTTTATCAGGAAGTCATTTTCATTTAACAAACATCTTAAATCTACAGAATAATCCTCTTCGAAGCAAGGGCAAACAGTAAATTCAAATTCCACCCTTCCAGAACCACATCTAGCAGAATTTTTGAAATCCACTTTCACATATTTCTCTTATCTGTTCAAAGACAACTAGCAGTCCCTCACACTTGAGATAACCATGAAACCAAGAAAAAATACTCCTTTCCTTACTAAATGCTGACAAAGTGCTTTAGCAGAGTTTACTGCTTTTACAGTGTAATCCATCTATTTCTCATCTATGTTGTCCATATGTTAAGTCACAGAAGTAGGTAAGTATTTAGTCACATAGAGAAAACATTTCTATTTACAACTAAGGGCAAAAGTTTAGAGGTCCTTCTCAGGGGAAAAAAAGAGAGATCTGCTGACCCTCAAAAGTAGAGTTCTGCCTGAATAAAGCCTGAAGAAGTCAGTACTTATAAGCTGATCTCAGGCACGTCAGAAAGTCTTCCTGAATGATAAGAAGGCATTTGAAAGCAACAGGAAGTCTGACTACTTTTTTCCTCCAATATTTAGTATTGCAGTTATGTTGAAATTAAAAAAATAAAAATAAAGAATAAAAATAAATTAGTAACTCTGCTAGCCTCTTTATTAGACAAACCACGATCTTCTATTCCTTAACTCACTCAGTCTGATGACGATAATCCCCCACTGCCCTCCCTGGAATTCCTATATAACAAAGAGGTTCTGCTATGAGCTTTGATTAGCAACAGACATAATCAAGAGCAGAACACACACTAAAAACTAAAATTTCTGTTTGTTACAAGAAGACTTCCTTGAAGGGATGTCTGAAAGGACAGAGAAAACAAATTCACACATGGCAGTTAGATGTTCAGTATCAGTGACTTTCAACACACAAACACAAAGCAACACATGTATTTGAAAATTTCTCTACGATATTTAGAATATCTTCCATAACTTACAGTTACAGATTCTGCTAGTAGTTTTGAGAAATTTTACTCATTTATTTTGGATTCCAGATACAGATGATACAAAGATACAAAATGTTAAGATGTAATTTTTTTTTTTTTTTTTTTTTGCTATATACACATACTCAAAGATCTAAATTATTTTTCAGAACTAGTATTATATTTAGAAATAATTTGAACAAATAATCTTTATTTGAAGTTAATTGATTTAGATTTGAAAGGCTCTATCCACAGCTTTAAATTAATTAACGCATCTCTCTAGTAAGAAGAAATATAACAATAAAGATTCTGTCTGGATCAAAAGGAAATTATGAAGAACTCTATATGTTACAAAATGCAGCATGCAGTTCTGCCATTAGAAGGGATAATAAAAACTGTAAATACCTAAGAGGTTCTATAATCCTTAATCCAATACCTAGCATCCATGAACAACTCAGACTGAACACTTCATTGCAGACATTCAGACCTGCTCATCTTAGCTCACTGGTTCACCCAGGTATCTTCTTTTCTTTCTTCAGACATACAGATTAGACAAGTTGAATAGAAATGATCCTAAGGAAGCATTATTCTAATATACTTTCTCCAAAAGTTACTAGTTCCAGATCAGTCCCATTCAGGCCTGATGAAATACAGCTGAATTTATTCATCCAAATTATTAAGGATTCTGTACTTCTGCCTTTCATTCTGAGTGCAAGTATTTTGATTTAAGTAAAACCAACTTGTACCAGGATTAATACAATAATCTTGAAATATACTTTGAAACCATGTTTCAATATGAAGTCAGAGTTCAATTGTGGCTAAGGCTATGGTGTTTCTTTTTTTTTTAAGCAACTTGATATAGCCTTGTTATAGACTCCAATGTAATACTGTCTGATGCTAATCGCCATCCTTCCTAAGAAAAGTGGCTTACGAGTTTTGCAAAGGAATTCATAATGCATAGTGTAAGGAGGTAAAACAAATTTCTTTGACAAAATTTAGCACATGATTTTCTTGGACAAAGATACCATACCTTTCAATTCACCGTTAATCTTGGGTGGATCAAAGGAAACAGCCTCATCTGATGTAAACGTGAGATCTTCCTCAAACGTCTCAACATACTGACCATTTAGAAACAAGCTGATCTGGAAAAAAACACCCATTTCCAAACTGTCAATTTAGGCCAAGAAAGCCAGCACAACACGTGAATAGTGTTTTTCTAATTAAATATTCATCTGCAACATTTTAAATAAAATCTTTTCGATCATTTTTCTCAACTGCTCTTCTTAAGATTGTTCTTCAAAAAAGGTAATGGCAACAAAGGCCTCCAGTGGTTATTTAAAGGGAAGACCAAAAAAACAAAAATGAGAAAAGTTATTCTTGCCTTCAGAAGGCTTGCTAGGATTCTTTCTCCTAGCACAAGTTTTAGATTACTCCTTAAACATGAAGAAGTATATGTGGAAAATAAGTCATGTTTGCACCCTAAAACCACTTGTGACCTATGGTAAAATCAGGACAGTTTCGTAAGAGTAGTGAAAACACCACATACCCAATGAGATATTGAATCTAACCTGAAATCCAGAAAAGCGTTATCAAACACAAAACAAAAGAACCCACTGTGGCAATATTAATGTATCTGAAAATCTCCTTATGTAGTATTTTTGGGTTTAGACCAAATTCTAGGTTTATCTCTATGGCAACTAGAGTCTTTGTAAATGAAATTCCAATCTAGAAAAGCCGTTAATTCATACCTTGTTTACTCTGCAATCTCTATTGAGATCTTTCTTAATACATGGCTAAAACTTTGGCACAGGGACTGAATCACTTAGACCATGCTTTTATATAACCTTTGTTGCATTTCAACAGTGACACAGAATATCATTACGGGCATATTAGCCTGCACACCAGATTAGTTACTCAGAGCAAGCATTTTGATTTTCTGTACTGTTAAGAGACAATGCTGTCTTCCCTTGCTAAATGAAGTTACTATTTAATCTTAGCATGCATTTGACCACATTTGGAACACAGCGCTCATTAGTAATTTTCCATGTGATTTGATAAAGTAGTAGCTTGAACTTCCACAAAGACAATACTTCAATACTGAAAAAAGACAAGCCATCCATCCAAAGCAAAGTGTCAGTGGCAATAAGAATGGTAAGTACTTCAACATCACAAAGCTGCACCAGGGAAGGTTCAGACCAGAGAGTAGGAAAAACTCATTTACTGTGAGGGTGATCAAACTGGAATGGGCTTCCTAGAGAGGTGGTTCATTCAACACCATCAGTGTTTAAGAGGCATTTGGTTAATGCCCTTAATAATACACCCTAATTCCTGTTCATCCCTGAAGTGATCAGGCAGATGGACGTGATCTTTGTAGGTGTCTTCTAACTGAATGTTTCTATTCTAACTTCTTTCAAAACAAAAAGTGATTTTGTAATACTTCTCTACTATCCACAGTTTGTCACTGTGGTTTCAATAACTGCATGGTACTTCCTCTTAGAATTTAATTTTAAATTCTTTCCCACCAATGTTGAGAAAAATATAACACTTGGTCTTATTTGTGCTGAGCACTAAACGTGATTAAAAATGAAAGAAAACAGTCCTTTTAGGAAATCTTTTGAATCCTTAAGTTGCTTACTGTAATTTACTTACAAAGTTTGTTAGCTATTTCTGTTGGTTTCTTTAAGTTAACTGTATTTGGAATTTCTTCTCTCTTGCTGCCTGTGCTCTTAGTGCTTCTCTTCATCACTTGAAACAGAAGCCTGTCACTGTACTTAGAATCACAGAATCACAAGGTTGGAAATGATCTGCAAGATCATCCAGTCCGACCGCCTTCCCATCACCACTGCTACCACAAGTACTAACTAATCCATATCTCGTAGCTCCTCGTCCAGGTGCCTAGATGAACACTGATTGATTGAACACTGGATTGAACACTGCCAGGGACGGCGACTCCACCACCTCCCTGGGCAGCCATTCCAGTGCCTGACCACTCTCCGGCACTTGGCCTTGTTGAACCTCATCCCATTCACCCCAGCCCAGCAATCCAGCTTATCCAGATCAGTCTGAAGGGCCTCCCTACCCTCAGGCAGATCGACACCACCTCCCACTCAGTCCCCTCATCTAGGTCATCAATAAAGATATTAAACAAGATGGGCCCCAGGGCTGACCTCTGGGGGACGCCACTTGTAACAGGTTGCCAGCTGGACTTAACTCCATTAACTATTACCCACTGGGCACGACCCTCTAGCCAGTTCTTTACCAAGAGAAGAGTATACCTGTCCAGACCATGGGCAGCCAGTTTCCCCCACTTAGTGCTGCAGTCCAACACAGAACAACATTGTGGCCATTGATTGCTTTCTCAGATGCTGAAGGACTGAGGAAGCTCTCATATCATTATTAGAAAGTGCTGATGTGAGATGTATGCAACAGCAGCAAGTCAGTTCAGTCTTAGAAAAGAAAGGACATGTTCAGATTTTTGTCTGCAGTATTCAATTAAAATAATTAAGTACATTAAATTCAGTATCTGATGATATTCAGAAAAGCGGGGACTGTCATTTAAAAATCCAAACGTTTTATAATCAGTAAAAGATAAATTCTTCCTCTGGTCTACCTTGAAGAATTCAAACTATATACAGAGACATAAATAATGGAAAAGAAGCAGGGCCCTAGCTTAATGTTTCACCCCATACTGGAATTTCACACACAAGACTGCTCAGTCATCTGAACTAATTTTTCAGACTGAAACACACTATTGTTACAAACTTAATATCATAAAGCAAACAGGTATTGTTTGCAGGTTCCTCTATAATAACCAGCAGCAGCACAGAAGCATCTCAGCCTTCCACAGTTTTAGACTTTCTGGAATATTGATAAAAGTAGGTATCACTTCTTATACACAGACCATCCAAAAGGAAAAGGTCCAGCTCTCTGCTGATATAAAACCTGTGTTCCAGAAGTTCACTGATTTTAATAGTTCCATTAGTATATACTGGGTGAGATATGGTTTATGGGCTGGTTTGGCCTGGTTCCCTAACTAGCAGGGCAGGGGAACCCACAGACCCATGCCCTAGGTAAGGGAAAAAGGGGAAAAAGAGAAAAGAGTAGAGAGATGGGCCTAAAATCAAAGCAGCAGCAACTATCTGAGGAGAAACAAACTAATTTATTAAATAAGATATCAGAATACAAGACTAACACACTATAATACAATATAATACAATATAATTGAAATTGAAGATAACAAATCAAATAAAATGAGAAAGAGTGTTTGAAAACCAAAGGCCTTGCTCTAGTGCTGAGCCGAAACATCTAGCCAGGCAGAGCAGAAGACAAAAGAGAGACAGTCTTGTGACCTGCCAGGAGTTTTATCCCCCCTCTGAACACAAAGTCCTTCGGGGTATATAGTTCTTCTTCTCTTCTGGGACTTTGAAAGAAACAGAGCAGGCTTTAAGTACTAAGTCTTACCTGGACATTGCTCTTCGGATAATGGAAGAAAAATGGCTTCAAAACTGGAGATCTAGGCACACAAAGAAATCATAAATGCATTTAAATACAGATGAATGAAAATCTTCAGATTATTCACGTACTTCACAATCACTTGGAAAACTGAAAGCTTTTTACACATGATTAGCAACAGTTTTCTGAACTTTAGAAAGCTCAAGGAATGCAGAAATTACTTAAATTTAGTTATTAATACAGCAAGATTTTATTTTAAAAAATTAACTTACATTCTAGGGCGCCCTCCAATAACTCCAGTGAGGCCAGGTGCTGGAGATGAAAATGAAATTCACAAAATAACTATTAAATTCACCTTCAAAAATATCAAAGCTCATTGCTTAAGGTAGTTGAAATCATTTTATAACTCAGATTTATTAATATTTGGAAGCCTCTAGCAAATTACATATGGTATCAAATTAATACAACCAAACATTTTAAAGAACAGGTAAAATAGCTAAACATGTAAAAAGTACTGTGTCTTAAAAAAAGATTTTGTCTCAAGATGTGCAAAGCATAAACTGCTTTGAAAGAAGAACCTAATGATTTTTCGTTTTGTATGCCAATGCATTTGGCAGAAGAATAACTGGTCTGAGAAATGGGAGTGTTATTGTTTTTGTTTTTCCACTTTTCAAGAGAGCAGAGAAACAACTCTGACCAGATCCATACACAGTTTCCTGCTGCTTTATTAGATGAACTGCTTCAGATGCATCTCTCTCAAGCATTTTCACTGGCTAACTTAGCTGATTTTAGGTTCCTCTATACTGCAGATCCCATTCTTTCTTGCTCTTTTCTACATAGGTAATTTAGGAGCTTTAATCACTAGCATGATTCAAGATTTGTAGTAAATCAGTACTGTGATTAGATTCTTCTCAACATCTGGTTGTTACACTTTACTGCCATTAGACCCATCTAACAGATCAGTATTCCTGAAATAAACAGTTCTGCTCTTCCTAGCTTATCTTTTATCCTGTCTGCTTGGCACAGATAGTATGCATACATGATACATCCACTACTTCTTTCCTCTGCAGTACTGTAAAGTGCGTATGTTAAATCAGCCTCGGAATCAAGCTTCCCAAATGGTGTGTTTACCCAAGTTTATCCTGGCTATCATGCACCCACTTTCCTTCATGCTTCTTCCAGGTGTATTCTCTCTGATCAAATGCCAACAAACACACTGTCGTGGCAATAAGCTCACACCTCTACCACTCAGCAAGTTGCCTTAGCTTTGGTTTGGTGCCTTGGTAGTGCAGACCAAGTGGTAGCACAGGAACAACATAGCACAGGTCGATGTTACAGCCCAGATCCACATTCAGTGGAGGAGTGATTTGCCTGAAACAACATTTAAGCAAGGTGCCTTACTGAAGTCTTTCATAAGGCATGTTGTGACATAAATAAATAAATCAATCTATCAATCTATCTATCTATCTATCTATCTATCTATCTATCTATCTATCTCAAAGAAGTTAACCATGAATAATCAACCCTCTACCCACCAAGTTCTGCTGCAAAGAATACAGTTGTGAACAGAATGGAAACTAATCTCTTACAATTACAGTTTCAAATGATCCAGGGAAGATTAGACTCCACAAACACTACGTGTGTGCTTTCAAGCAAAAAATAAAAAATAAAATCCATGCAATATTAAAACCAATTGTCATTATTTGCTGACTGAATTATGCTCCTAGTTTATTTAGGTTGTTGGGCAAGGAAGTGGGATATGGTAAGGTCATGTTGAAAACAGGCTCAGAAAAAAATTATCTTTGGATTGTCTCATGGCTCACTTCCCACTAGGCAGCTGAACTGCTCATTAAGGGTACCAGATTTTGCTCCAAAATCTATTTCAACTTCCTGAAAGCTAGCGAAGAGCTGTCTGCTCTCATACAGTGAAACTTGGCTTCCAGGACAAAGCAGTTCCCCGAACACCAACAAGAAAACAATATAAAAATCTAAAAGCATGAAGTATTCACACTCTAAGGCTATGATAGCCTTCTGTTACTGTTTACTATCACTACTCTTGCAAACTCCTCCAGTATAAGCTCCGATAAGTGCAGATCTTTCTCAGGACATACTGCAGCTACCCTGAACATAAATGTAATTGCAAAGCAAACCTATGTAGTTACAAGCCAGCTGCAACATTATTTATTTCTATGTTAGAATTATTCAGTCCATTGCTTATGTTAACGTACGTAGGACTGAAGCACTTGCGAGTATGATTTAACATACATACATGCAATTCCTGTTTAGACTTCAGGCGGAGAAGATGAACCAGATCTTAAATTACTGTGTTTTATGACTGGTTATTTGTGTGAACAGATTGGACGAGAGCACAAGTCCTCACCTCCATCCCAGGGCTCCCTATTGCATTTCTCGGTCAAGACTAAAAGAAGGCAATGAAGCATTAAGTACCACTCTCACACAGCAGCAATCCCACTTCTAAATAACTTGTGGTCTCCTTAAATCAACTGTTGTCCCAAGACACCTTCGAGATTGAGAGATCTACCTGTGCTCCAATTCACGCTTACTGTATGTTCCTTATCTAAATACCTGTGCAGATGTTTCCCTTCTTTCCTGCTGGAAGAAGGTGTACCTATCTACAATGAAATCTAGCATGAATAATTTGTCATACTTGTGGAGAGTATCAGTCAGACTGTAACATCAAGTAAATAAGGTCATTAGCTAAATCAGCGTTGCTGATCTACTTTCCTAGAAACACTGCATGAACATCTTCTGTTATCAAACCGCATTCATTAGTCCCCCAAGGCAGATAAGCATTGCTAAGAATGGTGTCATCCAAACTGCAACCAATCCCTTCAACTGAAACTATCAACTCAGTTCAGTTACTCAGCATCAATATTTGCCAGCTTCTGTGCCTCAGAACAGCACTTGTAAAAAGGATGTAAATTCCTTCAAGTTGATAAAACAGTTTCAGACTTTCTTAATCCATCTATATTCTGTTCATCTGCATGTATAGTACTATCATACGGAATGTTTATTTTATCTCAAGGGTCTGATCCAGTGACTTGCCGTTTCTTAGAACAATTTCACTCCCACGTCTGAGGACATAGCCTGAAATGATGAATCATCAAGGTGGCTGGGCATTACAAGCAATAAGTCAGTATCACATATTGTGCCACTTCAATTCTACTGATTTCATTCACTTCTGAATATATGGCAAGACTGGAGAAATGTCTGGCACTAGGTATACTAAATTTACTTCTTTCTAGGTGATGGATTTAGTGTTTTAGTGTTCTTCCTTTGGGTATCAGGCTGTAAAAGGTTTGAATCCACATTCCACCATTTTTGACTCCTTCAAGCATGTTTTCATTCTGCAGCTGCTTCTCAGTGGTTTTGACTTTCTCACCCTACAAAACTCAAACGAGGATGGTCTTGACAATACTTTGACAGTCCATATCATGTTAGAAAACACATCAAGTTTCCAACAGATTTCATGAACACTCGTATCAAGCGAAGAATATCATGAGTTACTGGGAAAATGACAATAGTTCATGTCACCCAGCCTTCCTATCCTCAGTCACACACTCCTCTCTCTCCTCTGCACCAACTCTGGTTTTCAGGTAAGCATTCGAGGGAGTGGATCCACTGAAAAACAGCTCTGGTGAAATGGCCCAAAGGAGCATCTATTTCAACTTCAGTAACTGCCACCTTCTAGTAAATTCTAACGCATGTCACAGATATGGCACCTGTAGGTGTCCTTTAATCTATTTCTGCCAAAAATAATACTTTTGCACAATTCTATGCACTTTTCAACAGAATAAAATGTGTAGTATATGAAAGATGCTAGACTGCATTAGATCTAATTTGTAAAACATTTTGGAGTAAAAAAAAAAGCATCAAAATGGTCTGACTAGAGGAGATTTAAAAACCTTAAGTAGTTTAAATTCAATAGCTGATACTTTCTTTGAAACTTCACTGAGTTCCAAAGTACAACCATGTCTCCTTGTGAATTAGCTCAAACAAAAGCTGGTTAATGTATTTATCATATACACTAAGGAATTATATATTTTCTATATATTTACAGATAGTTCTTACAATGTCGTTTAATAAAAGTATATATTGTATACTTTTTTTTTTTTAAATGGTGGTCAATTATACATTCTAATTATTACATATCCTCTGCATACAGCAGATAAACTATCTTCTGCAATATTATTCTCAAACAAAAACAGAGACTGCAATAACTAGTCAGAACCACGACGTTCCTTGAAGTATCTTCCAACGCACTTATGAGATCAGTCATAATATTTACATACACTCAAGTACTTTAAAATCTCAAGTTGTATTAACCAGCTGTCATCTTAGTGTCAAACTCTGGTCATTTTAATGTGAAATAAGGGTCAGCACATGATTTAAGCTATTAATAAAACACTTCTTAGCTACTGAACTATTAAACTACAACTAGCGACAATTTCATTCCGCAAGGCTCTTCTTGAGCCTCTTCCCCACTAGGCTTTATTCAGAACAATCTATCCAAATTAAAAAATTACACAAAAGCACACTTTACAGAACAAGAAAACAGCTCTCAGATTGTACTGTTAAGTCTGAAAATTAAAGACTAAATCGCTAGCAACTGTTAAATAAACTCACTATTATCAATTTTCAAATTACTGAGAAATAAACCCAGAGAACAAAAAACATTCTTTCACCACATGGAAGTTAACCAATCTCAGGTACTAGTTACAAAAAATAGAAAATGATTGGTTTAGTTTCTTGATAGCTTGTATCTCCTTAAGCCCTCTAAGTAATCAAACTGAAAAATGACTGCTTAAACTGGTAAACGAGGTATCCAGCTCAACAGCACTTTACAGTACAAATGCTGTATTCCAAACACAAAATAAACAACAAATCACTCTCTCCTGGCTGATGTCTACATACAGCAGCATCAAATTCTTTCTGCTTAAGCATCTGCAACTTTAATAACATGAAAACTGTACAGCAGAATGGTACTGTGCAAGTGTGCTCAAGTGCCTCATTGGTGGTCAATAAAAACAATGGGAATTAAAAAAGCATTACCAAAATGAGCTAAAAATCACATCTCTGACATTCAAGGATATAACAGCCTGAGTTTTAAGTCCCTGCCATGAAGCATTATGCAGAACACTGCTGCAACACACCTACTAACCACAGGGAAAAAAACACCGCTTTCTATCCTGCTCTTGCTCCCTGCAAAGACTGAAAAGCTGAAATTTCCCTCTAAGTTCTACCAGGTAAATAGCTCAAATGTTTTTGGCCTAAAGTGATTAAATTTCACTTAAGTAAAAGACACTGCTCTGCTGAGTGAAAAGCTGGCCAGCCACCTTAAGAAACTATGGAAACTCAGTGTTAATACTGTACAGTACTGTGCTACTCAAGTCAAGTAGCACAGATTTTTTACTATTTATTCTATAGACAACAGTAGTGAAAAAAACTGGACAAGGCACACACCAAGAATTTGGAGAGACAACTGTGTATGTGTCAACTTCAGAACCCAAAAATAAGCGATTGTTTTAAATCCAACCATCTTTCCTTTGTTCAAAAAGACACTTGCTAGGGGATCATCTATGCACATATAAAATAAAGAACAAGTAGAGATTTTACTTACAGGAATAGAACACAAGCATGATGAAAAGGGAAAAACACTACTTCAACTATGAATCCTTAACTAACTTTAGAAATAGTATCTAACCATGACAACAGTAACATTCATTAACATAACAGTCTTTGGAAGTAATGCACATCTGTGGTAAATGCTGATCAACATCCAGCCACCATGAATCAGGATTCTAAATGTGCTATGGAAGTTGACATTGAGGTTAAGTAATTTAATTTGAAGATTTGTGTAAATCCCCAATATACTGCTCTATTAGGTACAGAGAAGCAATTGCAATGCAGCCGACCTCCAGTCTTCCGAAAAAAGCTCTCCAAATTTTAAATGGATTTTTAAAAGACTAAATGAATATTCATAGCAGAAGCAGCAGTCAAATTCCAGCATATGAATGCAGACCTTACGACTAAGCTGAATACAGTGGTAACACTCAGGTTTGACGTGGGTGGAGAAGAGAAAGAAGAGAGAAAAAAAATAAATTGCTCAAAGCGATCAGTTAATAAGTTGTCCTAGAAAGCTATGACAACCCAATGAAAATTACAGTGAATAAATGCAAAGCTTTTCTTGGAACAAATATCTAATAAAACAAAAGAAGCACAGACAATTTCACAACAGGTGACCCTTGTGCAAATACTTAAAGCTGTATAATCTTAAAACCAAGCCTGACTTTTAATTAAATCCTGGTGTTTTGTCTTTACTTCAGAGGTCAGTGAAAAAAATCCAGTACAACACACTCACTCAAAGTCAAAAGATAAAGACATTAATGTGAGGCTAGACATAATAGTACAAGATCAGAATTTAAGTTGGGGACCTAACACGCACAGTGTGAATAAAGACTTAGATGGGACCATCAGCATTCTCACTGCAGTATACTATTTAAAACTTTTTAATTAGATCTGAAAGTTTGACTTCTCTACATAAGCAGCTAGATTATATTGTTGGAGAAAGATGTGAATGTTTACCCATGCCAGTTCCAGCTGGTGCAATCTCTTTGGAGAAGATTTCTAAAGCTTCCTTTTGCTTATGATGTACTGCAAGCCAAATAACAGCTTCTCGAGGACCCTGCTTTGAAAAAGCAGAATAGCTTAGCAGCAGAACAGCAGTTATATCTGTCAAATCAAAAAGTAACTGTAGCTCAGCATTCAAAGCAAATCTAATGGACATCTCGTGCTCAGTACTAACTACAATTTTCATTTAGTGACCTCCCATCCAACATATCTGTAACTTTTAGTTAACATTTCATCATCTTTATCAGTACATCAACCACTGGGTTCTTCAGACTGTTACAATGCTGTCCATCAAAACATCCTTCAAAATCAAGCACTGTAACACAGACTGATTTGTAAGGAAATTTCTTCACTCAGTGAGAAGGGCAAGCAAACTGTACTCCTATTTCTACAGGCACTGAGAATACTTTGGGGCCAAGGCTACTTCCCTTAGCATCAAAAAGCAAATAGATCTGCTCACAGAGAAGTCAAACCTAATCCTTGGGAGTTTAAAGAAAGAACAGAAATAAAACAATACCAGGTTTCCAACAAAAACAAAAGACACAATAGCGCATCCCAACTTCTTTTAAGTAACTATTTCTGAAGTGTTTAATAACTTCCCTAATTATGCATAAAACCATTAATAATTCAAAATAGCATTTCCTCTTATCAGAGTAAACCACTAAAGAGATTTTAGAAAAAAGCCTATTTCTTTACCTTTAGAGAAATTGATGACATTTCCAAAAGATCTACACTCAAGATCCACGTGCTGCCAGAAACAAACACCTATGAACACCTACAGCCTCAAAACATAGGAGATAGGAGATGAGGTTTGGAGCAAAAATGCATGTTTTTATGTCAGTTGAAAAGAATGGAATGACTCCTTTAGGGACTTTTTCTCAGGACTAGGGAACAGCATTACCCTACACTTGACCAAATTTTTCATGAAAAAAAATGCCTGAAAAGGCAAGAGAGTCTTTATGCTGACAGCATTTTTCTCCTAAGAGAAGGGAACAGGAGAGAAGATAATATATGCAAGGCAGTTCTTAAATGAGCTGACTTAAAACTGTGGTCAGACAGAACTCACATCTCAGCTTTCCTGGGACATGGTTAGATGCGTATTCACTGAACGAAGTTGAATGGGTGCTCCTGATTTCAAGAACTAGAACTCAACAGTTCTATAATGGAGCAACCGCTAATTTGCACAGCTGGCATAGGGAAAAACACTAAGCCATCATGCCTAAAAAAGATATTAATTACATTCAAGTAAGTTTAACAAGTATCATGCAAAAAAAAAAAAAAAACTTAGCAAGTTTTAAGACTCAAGTAAGCATTTTAAACTTAAAAAAAAAAATGCTTTCCTCTTCAAAATAACCAGAGAAAACACATGCTGGATCCAAACTCCTAAACTGCCTGGTTTTTAATACATCTCCTAACTTTAGTTCTACTTATTTTAATTGCCAGTGTTTCTGTGAAGTTGCATTCTTTAAAAACACTGCATAAAAGTAAGCACTTTTTGAAATACAGATGTCTCATAATTTCCAAGCATATATTCCATACATTTTTACAAAAATAATACTGTAGAACATGACAACCTTAGAAAATCTCAAGTCAGCTTCAGGAACTTAAGTAACTTCAAAAATGTAAAAACATGGTTACACTTCCTATTGACAGCTGCTGAAATGGTGCTCATAATACATGCTGCAGTACTGTATGCCAGTCATTCTGGCTACCGTAAGATCGTCCCAAAGAGGTAGTTATTTTAGCAGACTACCAGGTCCTGTACTCCAACTCAAATACATACTAAAATCCCCAAATCAAACTCACTTATTCCACTCACAGCAACACAAAAAGCTCCCAGCTCTCCAGCTAAAACACGGTAGGGAAGGGCCTCAGCACAGAAACGTGGCAATGCTACGACTTGAAACTTTCTTTCCTCTTTTTTATTTTTAAAGAGCTCACAAAGCTGTCTGGAGATTGATGATATTACTATTACTAACAATTAATAGGAAATACTCTCACAGAAAGCATGCTTATGTATCTGCTTCCTGCTTCTACACTGTATTATCTCTTCAATACTGCATTTAAGCCCCAACCTTCTGCCCTGCCCAGAAGCACGAGAGTAAACAGTGGTCTATGAAAACACAGTCCTGACCTCTGTGCATTAATCCAATACCAAAACTGAAGTTGCAGACTACTTCAGTCATTTATATTACCGTATGTTTAAAAAAACATACCAAAAAACAGCAGAACAAAGTTATCTCTCAAGTTCAGAAATGCGGTGTAAAAGGGTTAGAAGGAAACTAGTGCATTCTAGTTAATGAAGCACTACTTCTGTATGGTTAAGAATCTGCTCGCACCCATGCTCAGCGCTGCTTCTGTAAAACCAACTAATAAATCAGGTACTGTTAATATATAACTTTCACGTGAAACACATCCAGTATTTCTAAATCATGAACTCACTGATACTGTGACATTGCCATAATCCCTTCTTCCTCAAGAACAGAAAAATCAGAGCAGGAAGTATTAGCAATTAAATACCACCAGAGTTAGTCAGTGCTGACTCAGGTCCACTGTTTCTGCTGATAAAGCAAGCTATCAGAGTGGCAAAGAATAGCTATGGAAACAGGTGGAGAGACTGAAAAAACAGGAAAGGAAGCAAGGATTTTTGTATTTCTCAAGGCTATCTTCTGTCATCGGGAATATTCAATGCTATAAACATCATCTCACTCCAGACTAAATGGATCCAACTCTGAGATACACAGCCAGAATCTTTGAAGAACGGATTGTTTCCCTTGTGTGATAATATACCACTCAGTTCTGCTTTTGAACCACTGTTATTTGCAATCCAAACAAGCACAACTAATTTTGTACAGAAAGACAATACATCTACAAAAGTGCATATGTTTCTCTCACGAGTTTACAGCTTTGTTTCAAATGGCAAAGCAACCCTCACTCTTCCCCCATCCCTCTACTACTGCAACTGCTTTCCAGATGAGATCTATTTGGGTTAGGTTCCTCTGTTGGAGAACAAGAGTGAAGAAGATAAGGTTGTAAAGCAGCTTCCTGTGTTGCAGCTTTAACTCTCCTACTGCAGGCATGTATGGAAAGCACGTACAACAGAGATACTGCTGCATTTAATTTTATTGTAAGACCTGGAAGCTGCGGCTAAAATACAGGAAATACTGTAAATATTCAACTTGGTTTGGAAAATGTTTTCAGTATAATGTAAGCAAGGCAAACTGAACAGTAAGAACAGAGAAGCTGTTCTTTTCCAAATCATTATTCACTCTAGTGAGCAACACAGAAAACTTCTCATGTAACGGTATCATTACAAAATGAATTACAATGCCTAATCAAAGGGAAGTGGTACAAGGAAAACACTGATGCTGAATATCTGGAAAATATGCTCCTATGCTCCAGTATTTTTCTTCTGTGATCTCAGTAACACACTTAACGTAGCAGGATTTGTAATCCTGAAAAGACCACATCATAGATGGCTCTGCAGGAAGCAACTCTTGCTGCTGTGCAGAATAAAACTGAAGCTCAAGCACAAACGCAAACACAGCTGCAGACACAACTTGTCTGATTTCTAAGAGCAAATAATTTCTATAATAAAGGTTTCACTATCTTTTTTTTTTTTTTTTTTTTCCTCACACAGACACATTTTCGGCTATTTCACATGCTGGCATTGCTAAGACCAAACTCAGAGATCTGAGTTTTGACAAGCGTATTGCAAGGTTTTTGTAAGGCTTTCATTGACAGAAAAGAATTAGATCCCACTGTTTTGGAACAACCTAAACTGTCTAAATATTTTAAGTATATGTAAGTGGGGACAAAATTTAGTCTTCTTCCTATGAAAAGGTCTTCCATTTCTAGATAAGGAAAGCAATCTGGATAGCTGTAGTGGCTGCAGTCACCATTCATATTCTTACAAATGAATTCAACAAGTCACAGAACATGCTACAGAATTATATAGTTGAGGATTGTTTCACAGATAGGACCCACAGAGCTTCAGCACAGGGAATAATAATTCTGCCTTTTCTTTTATAATGCTGTCTTCTAGAGTTGTGGCCTAGTGCAGTTAAAGTCTACATCGTAAGAACACTTAAGGTTATTTGTTCAGATTAACACAACTAGAACAGATTGGAACAACATTTCTGTAAGATTTCTTATCTGCTGGAAGACCCAATACTGCAAAGACTCTGTCAGTACTTCTGTACACTAAGTACGACACTGAACTCTTTGCAAGATGGTGGGGTGAAATTCCCAGGATGACAGTGACTTTCTTTAAAGCTATGGAAAAAAGATAATGATATGGAGAGATTAAGAAGAGGAGGTCAGCAAAAGTTTAAGAACACTGCACTGAATACTTACACCATCTATACTCCTTCTAGCATGCGGTCCATATGTGTCTTCGGACCCTAAAACCTGTATGTTAACTGCACTGTAATCTTCGTAGCCAAGCTGACTGAAAATAAGACGCGTCCTGCAACAAATAATTTTTTTTTTTAATTAGTAAACTGTCTCAGAGTAATTCTCTGCAGTAGCCCTGTGTGGTCACAGGAATTAGCTCTGCAGTATAAACTGGTTACTAATAGTTTTCACTACACAAATGAACAGAAATATTGCATCCAAAGTGATACAGGCTAGATTCTTCTGAATTTATCCCTACGTTTCAGTTTGAGCCTTTTCTTTAATCAAATTTTATGACAGATGATAGGCAAAGCCAAACAGATGGTCTTTTATATTTTTTTTTTTTTAAAAAAAGAGCTGCTTGAAAGAGTATCAGTACATGCAGTCTTCCTGGTTTTCACATTAGTAATTCAGTTCTTACCTCTGTTTCTTCTGCAAGACATTAAGACCCACCAATAAATACAAGCAGCTATCTCACTACACCACAGCCATTAATGAAGAAAAATATAACTGGAGAACAAACGTTTATTCAAATGTACAGATATTCAGTTCCAACTACTGAACATAGAACTCAAATGCCAAGAATTTGACAAAAATTTTAAGAACTCTTTTTCATTACTCATGCTTGTCTGTTCTGGCCCTGTGAATTTCCTCAAAGTAATTCTGTAAGGTTATTTCTACCAAAAGCATGCTGTCTAAAAAATGCTAAGTTTGTCCAATGGTGATTGATAATGGAAATGAACTTTTTTTTTAAAAAAAATACACCATAAAAACACATGCTGCTTTTAAAGAAACAGCAACTGACACTTTTCGGGGCAGGGTCAACAACTAAATTGGTATTCCTAATGGTTCCTAGGTGGAAAAGAAAGGAAATAAAAATCTGTCTGAAATCTAATAAATTTGGGTCTCAACTGTCCATACTGAACAGTATTTGCTAACCTTCTCCTTTCTGTCATATAGTTTAAAAGTGTAGTTACAGGTTATTCAGGAAACCTCTTTTCAGTTAACTAAAGTCTTGAAACATCCTCTGACTTCTGTCTTCTACGGTTCTTACAAGGTTAATGTGATTACCATCGTGTCATCATTCTATTTTCATTATCTCTGAATATTAGATAACCAAAACCCATTTTGAGCAACAAATACTAACCTTTTGAGTATACTTTCTGCAGTGAGTTTTCCTTTTTGTACTGCCTTTGGACCTCCCACCGGACAGACAGCAGTAGCTCTGAAACCATCAAGGTAAGTGGCATTTACCTAACGAGAAAGGGATTAAAAGTTACGTGTGATTCAGTACTGATATACTATAAATGCTCTCTAACAGTTATATTTTTTACAATCTCAATAGTGGAATGATAAGAAAGCACAATATTCAGTAAACTTACTCTATTACTTAAAATGTGAAATGGTATCACAAGAAAAGCCGAACCTGTAGAACTGTAAAACTAAGAATCGCTTCTCACTGTCATCTTAAACTATCTTGCACCTATACATTTTGGTACATGAGATACATTCTGGAGCTCTGAAGCTGACTAATCTATCACAATTTATTATTAAAAAAAACATGTCAGCCTTTTCTGGCTATATCTGGATTTTCCTGTTACATAAATAATCATATTCTTATGCATCCAGTAATGTTCATTTGGTCTTTTTGATGTGTGCACTCATGTGTCGGTGTAAAGACATCAAAGAGGCAACAATTTTTGGCAGAAAATATTTTTATTTTCTCAAAAATATCACATTTTATATGGAGTGTAAGGTATTCCTTACTTAGAAAGGAAGTAATACCTTATAAAACGTTGAAGGAGGTGATCCTTTCGCTCCATGAACTTTCACTGCACCACCTTCAAAACCTGGAGTGGTTAAAAAAATTAATACTTAAGCTTCTTCAGAATAACTTCAAAGACATGCTTTATGTTAATCAAACGCATTTTATCAGAAAAACAAATCACTGACAGCTGTATTACCACAGAAGAGAGAACCTTCTACAAAACAGTCCTCTCTGCCTTCTGAGCTGAAACATGATGGCTATTGTTTTTAACTTCAACAAGTCTTGTAACAAAATGCTTGAAATGTTTATATTAACATTATAATTACTTAACTCAGAAAGAAACCTTAAAAGTTTAGATCCAGTAGTTATTTTCCACTTAACAACCAGTCATTTACTTCAGCTTGCTGGAGTGGACAACAGTCCCTCACATTGGGCAAAGAAACAGAAACAGAATGATGTGAAAACTGAGGTACCTTATTTGCTGATAGCTCAGTGAGTGAAGGGATCATTTAACTTCAGACTTCTTCTAGATTACAGAAACAGAACAGTCTGAATATATGTTCTTCTGCAACTACCTTGTTCAGTATCAGGTATATCAGTAATAAGAAGAAACGAGCAAATGCTGCCATGTTTCAAACTTCAAGTTTGAATTGGAATAAGTAGGTGAAATCCCTTAAAAATCAGCAGTGCAGGATCAGCATCTCATGTCAAACCGACAGCATTATACTGTCGCTAATCTGTGCTTGCAAATATTTAGGAAACAGTTTCAAGCTTTACAGAAATACTCTGATGTGATCAAAACAAAAATCCCTTCAGAACATATCTGAAAAGCGCAATCAGACCGACCTTAGTTTTATGCATCATGCACAAATATCATGAGTCTCTGCAAGGCTGAAATAAAGTTTGTTCAACAGAAGAAACTGTTTTCTTTGTCAACAGAAAACAATCTCTCTACAGTTGGTAAAAATCTGGAAGACTTTCATATGGCTGTTTAAGGAGTAACATAAACAAAGCCCACAAAACAAAATGCATGACATCCATTGACTAAAAGAAAACAGAAGCACCTCTCAGTTCAAACATTGTCACTAATCCAGCAGGACAATAAAATCAGCAATGTAAACAGCAAAACCAGATAGCATGCCCTGTTTTTACTGGTGTACGTGTCAAAGCACTTCAAACTAAAAATATTTAAGAAATCTGTCTATTTCCCATCTGCTATATTTCTAAGAAGACTAACTGAAAGTTCATGTGAAAGTTCATTTTAAGTTCAAACATGTCATATCGGGTCATTTGTAAGCTAAAAGTTCATAGGAAGGTTAGGGTTCTCTTTTCCTTTTTTCTTAAAAAAAGAAAAGACAAAACTAGTGGCTACGAGCAATAAACTGCTCTTATCAGAATGTCATTCAGTTATGTTGCATGAGCACAAGGTTCACTGTACGGTTTTACAGTACTTTTATTATTGAAGCCATGTATTTTTCCCAGGAAGTTCTTAATTTGAAATCTCAGTTGTTGTAAGTCTTACAAAGGCACTCAGCATACTATCACAGGTTAAGTTCCAATAGAATGAAAATGAATGCACGTATTACAGGTGCAGTAAAACTTTATCACGCACTCTAATTCAATCAACAAATCTTGCAGTTCAGAGCTTTTTAAATTTTGTTTTGTTGCTTAGCCTTCAAGTCCAAACTTGAAACAAGTGTTATATGCACCTTTAGTCTGTTGGCTGTTCCTGTGACTGTTGTAGATTTGAGGATGGAAATCTTCTAACAGCGGTTTTCCAGTGGATATCCTCTACCTAAACAAGTTTCTACCACTTAAAAGTGATCCAACTAATTGTGCCTAGGGAAAACACTATTATTAAGTGATACTTAGAATGACACAGCTGTTCATTGTTACGTTTGCTATTAAAAAAAATACACCTTTTTGAGCAAATAAACTGACCTACAGTTTAAAAAAAGACAAAATCACAGTAGAGCACAGTTGAAAGTCTTGGCTGGTGTTAGGTATGCCTTAAAAATGAAGCACTAAGAGCAGCGATCAAAGACTTAGATTACCAGCAAGAAAAGTGAGAGTGTGGTTACAATTCCTAAGACAATTCCTAACAAAGCTCCTCGAAAAAGAACAAACTCGGTCCTTTCAAGGAACTTTGTTGCTATGAAAAAAATCAGCTGGTACGGTATGATGCCTTAAGGAATTGATATAGCAAGAAATACACAGATAAAACGGGGAAATTAAAGCAATAGCTGTAGTTAGATCAACTAGTTTACACATCCCTTAACATAAAGACAGACTAACCTGGAATTTCAGTGATGGAAACTTCAGAAAAGTCACACGTGACATCTGGTAAAAGGTAGCGCTGAGGATTGCCCACTTCATACACCAACTGTTCAGCCACAGTGCCGAAGGAGATCAGTCCCCCTGTGTCCGGTGGTTTGGAAATAATAAAGTCTCCTTCAGAAGAGCACTCTACAATGGGAAAGCCTATGTTATGCCTGAAATAATGAAAACATTGAAAAAAACACACTATAAATACGAGGTGAAGAGAGGAATGACATAGCAGAATTTCATGGTAATTAATAATTAAATAAACTTGATCAAGATTTAGAATGTAGTTTGGTGCTTCTGCAGAAGTGAAGGAAAAGCCCTAAATAAGTTAAACAAAATAAGAGGACACGTTTTATTGCCCATCAAAGAATGACACGTGTAACACCAAACACCAACAGTAAGCAGACCGGAGTGGAGAATGACACTACTAATTACATTACCAATGTAACCACCAAAAGCAGAGCAGAAGCTGGAAGATTTAGATAACTTTGATTAA
Organism: Perdix hodgsoniae; assembly: GCA_035772895.1. NCBI lineage: Eukaryota > Metazoa > Chordata > Aves > Galliformes > Phasianidae > Perdix > Perdix hodgsoniae. Next base: position 3,653,524 of record JAPSGF010000069.1, read on the forward strand.
GGAGGTAAATTCAGCAGAAAAGCATGATTGCTAATGCTAGCCCAGCTGGCTATAGCAGCACACCCAGCATCTAAGGTGAACACAAGTAAATGTATTCTGCAGTCTGGATTTGTAAAAAGGATGTCAAAGCACAAAGAATAAACTGCTGGGAGTAGGAAACAGAAATAATCAGAATCACATTAAGGACAATATTTCCTTTTTTCTGATAGGTTTTCACAGTAATGTTATAATCAGAAGACAGAGGAACACGTGAAAGTAAGATCTCTAGCCCAAAACAATAATAAAAGCCAGAATTAACAGAAAATTACAAAGTATAACAAAGACATAAAGCAGCAGAATAGAAAATAATCATATTCTCTGTAGATTAACATACAGAAAACAATCAAATAGCTCATAGTAATGAGCTCATGCTGATTTATATAGTAGCAGGGTAGATTTTTCAAGGTTTTGTGGAAGATATCTAGGTATTTGCTTTCCATGTTATTAGGCTTCCCCTTTACAGATCATTTCTCCGAGCAAAAATAATAACCTAAAATTAAAAAGCTGAAAATTAAAGCAGTCTTTCCCTCTCACAGAAGGGCTACCTGGCTCACTTCCCCTCAGAAGAAGTTAGAAATCTATGGAAATACAATGCTGGAGAGAGAGAAAAAGAATCCAAATAAAGGAAATAAAGCCCCCTGAAAAAGCAAAACTCTTCTCAAATAAAAAGGTGCTTGATATCACCATTCCCATTACAGTCAATGATCTTCAAGTCCTTCGTGTATAATTAAAATCAGTTAATCCCTGAAATTAATTATGCTTGGGTGTTGGAGGGAACCATGTGCTGAACACACAACCAAACTGGTTATTAGCAAAGGTTACAAGAACATAGTTTGCATAACATACATTCACAAACTTTTAAAGGAAGTAAGCAAAGAAACCAGTGAACTCTGAAATGACATTAGCAAAAGTTCATGGGAGTTTGGACAGATTCCTTATCTTGGGAAGCTTAAAACTTAATCCTTTTTTAAAATAATGGAGTTAAGAGAGAAGCTCTGTTACCAGAGATCAGCAACTTTAATACTGCTAGCATACAAAACTTTGAAAGTACAGTAGCTGGAGGACACCTAGAAAAGCCCACCAGGAATCAGCAAGGATTATACTTCATTTGTCTGGTCTTTGAAACTATTTAAACCATGAAAGAGATAGAGGGCATTAAAAAAGGATAAAAATAAGAAAGTGGGAAAAAAAGAAAAAACATAATCCGAACCCTGTGAATACAACAAACAGAACGTATAAATTTGATTCTAAATGATTACAGTATGGGGTTTGTTTGTTTTTAGTCTGTTTGTTTGGAGGAAAAGAGAGGGATGAAGGTTGGCAGCAGGATGTAACATTCTCCATTTTAAAGTGACGAGAAAATACCCAAGAAACCTCCCAATTATCAGTGAACACCAATCATCTATTATCTATTCTATAACATCTATTAAAGGTCTGTAACTATCCCAACTTTACACGTAATGAGACACATTCAGGAAGCAAAGTAACTCATACACAGTCTATGATCATAAACTGAACAAGATGAGAATTAAAGAGCTATGAACTGCTCAGTGCCATTATCATATCACCTATCTGCCTGCATCAGGTGCCCTGCTAGCAGGCTGAATGCAGCTTATTTGAATCGCTTACCTAAAGTGAAATCGCTTGCATTGAGACAGATAATCCAGTCTGCCCCACTGCACCAGGAACAGACATCCCTACCTGTAACCTACCTTAAGTCGCTGCCACAGACAGGATGCCCATGCACCTACCCCCCAGTGAAATTGTTTTGAAGGAAAAAGAGGTAAACTGCAGACACACACCTTCCCATCACTGGTTCTGAACTACTAACACAGACTAACCTCAGTTTAACCAAGCCTCACCCTCAGAAGACTAGATTCATTACACAAAACAACTGTGAAAATCCATGTGAGCTATATTGCCTCAGAGATGCCAGTAACAATTCATATTAAAACATGTCTTCCTAAGATAAAAACCTATTTTTATGCTGCCACAAGATAATACTTAATTTTTAGCTTGGAAACAAACAGACCTAAGCCTCCCCTATGACATGATTCAGTCAAGTGACAGTTATTTAAACCTGGAGTTACAGCTACCTACCAGCAAACATCTGCACAAGGTCTTCTAGTACATACCATATGTACCTTCCACTGGAAGAAAAAATTCTTTCCACAGCTTATCACTATGCTATATGACTATGGAGCATATGACTCTTGCTCTGTAGCATGCCAGCAGAAACCAACACTGCCCACAGCCAAGTAGTAATTTAGCACAGTACAGCATGATCACAAAACTGAACCTGAGCGTTGCTAGAAGTCAACAACAGTTACGGTACCCAAAGTGGCAGAAAGTCAGGTGGCCCTGTTTAGTGATAGAATCATAGAATGGCTTGTGTTGGAAGGGACCTTAAGGACCAACCCTCTGCAGTAGGCAGGAACACCTTCCACTAGGTCAGGCTGCTCACAGCTCCATCCCATCTGGCCTTGAACACCTCTGGGAAGGGAGCACCCACAGCTTCTCTGGACAAGCTGTTCCACTACCTCATCACCCTTCTCAGGGAACAATATCTTTCTAATACCTGATGTCAGTCTATGCTCTTTTAGTTTAAAGTTGTTATTTCCTTGTCCTATTATTATACACCCGAATAAAGAATCCTCCAGCTTTCTTTACTGGAGGAGATAAAATCCCTCAGTGGGATGAGGCAATATAAATGATTCTGAAAAGAAACTCCTGAAATGCGTTCTAATTGATCATGTAATTAACATAATACAATACTCAAGATAAATATGAAAGTACTATTCTAGAAGCATTTTGAGCAGTTATTTAATAGTTAAATGTGCAGAAAGAATAATAAACATGAGTTTGTGAAAGGAGAGAATAACAAATATCACTTCATCCAAAATGTGTTTTGAGTTGCATTTTTGGTACTTAACAATTAAATTGTATGTGTTAGTAAACCACAGAACTGAACAAATCCAAGCTAAGACTAATCCCCAGAAACTCATTCCAATTGGTTAGAGGAAGAGTTAACAGCTAAAGTAGGTCCTCACTGACTACAATGGTAACAAAGGCCCCAAACTGGTTTTGCTGAAGAAGCCATCTTCTGATTACTGGCAGCAGAAAATGGGACAGCATACTATTGTACAAACACTAGCAGAAGATCACGAGAAAGAACCCACAATATTGCATACGACATGTAAGCAGACCAGAGTCCAAACTGGCTGTGATATCAACTTTTAGCTTTATAGATAATGCAGTTTCCTGGGTGACTCAACAAACATTATGCTGAGGAGAACTCTAAACCGTGTCTCAACTCCCTGGACACCTGTTTTAGACAGAACTGAGCAAAAAGTAAGAATTGCTACCACTTCCAGAATGTTTTTATAACCCATTCAAAACTATTTAACTGTGTCCAGCAAGATCAGCACATGCTTTTGGATAGGAAACACACATGCTTATCTACATGTAGGTATCAACACATTTCCCAAGCACTGCTGCAACTCCTGTTTTAAGAAAGTGTACTGATCACAACACCTACCTCCTCTAACTAGGGCATCTCACAGTATACACAGCATGTGTACTCCAAATGCCTTGAGAATTTCAGGCCAAACAAGCTGCCAGGCAGTTTCAGCTGTGTGGAATAGGTGGTGCTACAGAGAAAAAGGCATACCATATCGCTTAATCTGGGACTTGAACAGAATCCAGTGTGCAAGTCCCAACAGCAATCTGGATCCAGCCCTTAAGAGACTACAACTACTGACTTACCCTTTTGGTCATCCCAGGCCAGAGGATTATGCAGTCTCAACCACTGTACACTCCTGGCTTAGGGCAAAATTTCAGTGTTTACCATCTCCTCAAAATGATTACTTTACTGATCAGCATTAGCTTATTCTCTCCTGCATTTCAAAACAAAACAAAACAATGTACTAGTCACCCACTGACACTAAATAATAATGAGACAGCAATGTCTGAGGTTAATTAAAGTGAAATACAAAGCTGTGCATTTTCAATATACTTCTGACATCACAGTCCATTCTGACACTGGCATGAATTCCCTGAGAGCCATGCCACTAAGGATTAAATAGGAAGCAGTGATGTGTTACTCACTTCTTTTCTTCACCTAATAGACATTACCGCACAAATAACAGAAAAAGAGTAGATGTCTTTTTTGACAGCATTTACTTATAATCAGTAATTTAAGAATGCTGATTAGTCTTCTACAAACTCAATGATTTTTTCAGTTTTCTCTGCTAAGCATCAGAGAATCCACACAAGGAATGACTCAAGCAGCCTTTGCCTAACTGGAAACAAAAAATAGTTGAGTTTCATAGGCCTAAAAATTATTTATTTATTTATGGCTTGTTTAAAACTCAGAAAAAACAGTAGTCTTAGCAGTGCACTTAGATCTGCTTCAGCAGCCAAAGACTGAACAGCAACTTGACTGCTGTTCAAAACCAAATCTACCTTCTGCAATAAAATGTGAGGGGACCAGAGAGATTGCCTTCTAGCGTTCGCTGGAGAACAGTGTAAGTATTGTGAAAATATCCTTAAGCTCTAATGTAAAGGTCCAGTAACTGCAGACATGAATGCTAAGCATTCTCAGCCACATGACCAAACTCACGGTGGTGAGAAATTAACGTGCCTTTGACATAACATACTATGGAGAACAGACATTTCGACCTGGCTTCTTCTTACCACATTTAATGACTTCACTGGGCCGGTTTAGATATAAACTTGCATATCATATTTAACCTGATTTACTGAGATTTAGATTACACAGGTTTACCTTCAGAAGACTTAAAAACGTAGCTCTTTTTAAACTAAGTGCAAATCACTAACAGACTATACTCAAGTGAATTCTGCAAGCCCTGTCAGAGCTCTGCTGACCTAGTGCCTATAGAAGTTATATTGGAGACAGCAGGCCTCAACTTTTATCATTACTGAAGAAATGAATGTGACTATATAGATTTGCACACACTGAAAACTGATTCAGGTTGTCCAAATAATCAGAAAAATTCATACCATCAAATTTCCTGAACTTACAGTCAGGCTACTACTAACTATGCTATCAAATGGAAAATTCATTTACTTATAAACCAAGAGCTTTCGCAATACATGGGCACTCCCAAAGTAATGCCTCCTATTTATTCCTACGCAAACTACAGCAGATACAAAGAACAGAATAACATTTTCTGATAGAGCAAATTCTCAGCTACGAAACACTGTTTTTCAACACAGTCATCACTAGCAACTATGCATTCTCAGTAGCAACGAACAAGAGCCTACAACTGCCATTTCTGATTGAAAAATCCTCAAAAATACAGAGCTAACAAGATTTTTAATAGGAAAAATGTATCCTGTGGGTCCCCACAGCACCAGAGCCAAACAAAAACCATCCTTTTCTCTTGTATCTTTCCCACAGTTCTTTTGCTCTTGATCATGTAAACGTAGTGTTGACTTTGATGAACAACGCATGAGTCAAGATTCCTTCCTTTCATCCCAAGGAAAGCAGGAATAAACTGCAACTGGAGAATCACTTATTGTGTGCCAAATACTCCCCCCATCTGCTATTAAGCTACTCTTAAAAACAAGTTCATCAAAAGCAGACTACGTGAGTCTTTTCTCAGGGCAATTCTCAGCAGGCAAAGACCTACCTACGAGAAGGTCTCATCTAGTACATCTGAATACAAGTAATGTATGCAACACTTTTTTAAAGATCAGTAATGTATATGCAGACACCAACAGTTCAAAACTGGGAGACTGGAACATACAGAAAAGGAGGACGGTGGAATATGTAGCAAGAGAGGACTTTGTCATCCCTGACAAAGCAAGCTGTGTAAGACTGGACAATACACAACTCTGATCTAACTGAAGTCTGACAAATCAGCATCTGAAGTATTCTTAGTGTCTTTTCCATGACACACACACACTCCTCCCATGGCAGGGGGGGGTGGAAGGAAATGATCTTTCAAACCAAGCCATTCTATTAGCAGAATGAATTACAAACTGATTTTTATATGTCCTTATATTCGGCCCCATCTGCAGAAGAGGGGTAGGAACTTGATGATTCTACGAACTCAAGCCATTCTATGATTCTATGATTTGACCTACTACAAACATACAGGCCATTGTCAGAGTTACTTACCAGTCTGGTACCATATGCCAGTCAGTGAATATTCCACCAGTACACTGAGCACCACATTCAATAAGATGACCTGCAAGGCTGGGAAAACAGCAAGTGTTCAAACAACAAAATATTCAGTAAAAGGATGCATCACAAATCCAGTCTGAAAATGTAATCATACGATGGAAATAAAGATAAATATCAGAACATGCTCATTTTTTTTTCCTCCCAAGAATTTTGTTTATAAACTGCATTAAACGTAAGCAGGAATTCTGAAAGATGACTAAGAAGAGTTTAAAAGAGTAATGTTCCATACGAAAAAACATTCATTATGTTCCACCAAAAATCAAGTTCCATTAGTCATTTCAAAAAGTACTGATCTAAAGTCAGTATTTTAGCTTTTCACATCGTCTGTAACTGAAAACATGCAGGGCCCATTTTTAATCAAGAGGTGTACAATCTCACACAGCGTGAAGGATATCTTTGAACAGAACACATTACAATTTTCAGATCTTTAACTGTGGTATTTCATAAATGTGTGAGTGAATAATAGGCAAGATCTTGATCTCTCAAAACTGGTTACTAACTTCAATCCTAAGTCAGCAGAGCTGGAGTTTCTTTCTGCAACAATTCTCTAGCAATAGGAGGTCTAATACCACTACTACTAGGTGCAATCAGCCTACTTAAGTAGCCACCCATTTTAATGGGCTTCAGTGTAATATGATGATGCAGAAAAATGAAATTAGACAACAGGATTTTATCTAATACCTTCCACAACAGATTCATAATCTTAGGATTTATAGCTAGGGTTTGCAAGTGGGGCTATTCATATTCAGCTTCTGCAACACCAGGTAAGCATGCTGACCTATGACCAGGACTCCTTTGGCATATCTTTGAAGACAGTAGCTGCTGTCAACCTCAACTACTCAAACTGATGGACGAACAGAAAAAGCTGGAGTCACTGTTCTGTACTGAGAGATTTCAGAGGAAGCTAACCTGTTAAATCATTAATTTTCTCCTTTTATTTTATTGAGCTGGTTCCAAAACAATAGTTTTTAAATTTCAGTTTAAAACATAGTAGTATTAAGTAAGCCTTAAAGAACTATAACCAAAATCTTTATTTTGAATAACTTTCCAATAAATGAGCTCAGTAATAATAATGCTTAAAAAATCATTATCCTGGCATTATACAAAATGAAATATAGATTTACCCATTTCTTCTTATATCATTTACCTTCCTGCAGCCAGCAAGTCAAATTCATCTCTATTCCAGCCAAACTATAAGAGAAATACAAACATATTACTTATATGGAAGTCTTACACACTACAGGAGGCTGACTTGATTAACAATATATTTATCATATTTTTACTTAACTGCAGAAAGAACAATCTAGTTAACTGGCAAGAGCTGTAGGTGGATGTGAGCTGCTAAGCAGTAAACCCATGGAAGTACTCTGATGTATTTCAGTTTTCACTGAAATGTTTAATCACCCCTCAAAAATATAAATTCTTAAAGTCAACCCCCCTTCAAAAAAGTCTAGCACCTTTTATATTTTTCCATGTAAGCAAAGCACTGTATTTTTCCAACTTCTGAAAATTATCAGTTCCTAGATTACCACCAGTCATCCTAGCAACGTGTCTTCTCTTTAACTACAGACTTCAACAGAAAGCAAGAGGTAAATAAAAAACAATCAATGTAACAGAAACTTCTCTGATGTTTTTTTTTTTCCCTTGGACCTTGTTCTCATTAACAAGGAGAGTCTGACTGAACTGGGGAAGACTGAGGGCAGCCTTGGTTGCAGCAACTGTGAGATGGTGGAGTTCAGGAACTCATGAGGCAGAAACAGAATACCGAGTAGAATCACAACCCTGAACTTCAGTAAGGTCAACAATTGCTAGGAGAAATCCAGTGGGACAGGGTACTTGAAGGTAAAGGGGCCCAAGATAGTTGGTTAGCATTCAAGGACCTCCTCTTCAAACCTCAAGATCAGAGCATACCAACAGGCAGGAAGTCAAGAAAGGGAGTCAGGAGACTTGCGTGGTTAAACAGGGAACTGTTGGGCAAACTCAAGTGGAAGAAGAGAGTTTACAGGGGCTGGCCCTCCTGGAGGAATCCTCCTGGAGGAATACAAGACTGTTGTCAGAGGACGTAGGAAGGCAACTAGGAAAGCTAAGGCCTTCTTAGAATTAAAACTTGCAAGAGGAGTCAAGTAAAACAGAAAGGGCTTCTTCAAATACACTGCAGATAAAACTAACACCAGAGACAATGTAGGGCCACTAATGAATGAGGTAGGTGCCCTGGTGACAGAAGATGCACAGCAGGATGAGCTACTAAATGCCTTCTCTGTCTCCGTCTACACTGCTGGAGGTGGAGGCTTTCCTGAGGAGTTCCACACTCCTGAGGCTCCAGAAAGAGTCATAATCAAGGATTTTGCCTCAGTTGATGAGAATGGGTTAAGGACCAATTAAACAATCTGGACACCCATAAATCTATGGGTTCTGATGGGATGCACCCACAGGTGCTGAAGGAGCTGGTGGAATTCATTACTAGGCCACTCCTTTATCTTTGGTAAGTCATGGGGAATGGGAGAGGTGCCTGAGGACTGAAGGAAAGCAACTGTCACTCCAGTCTTCAAAAAGGCCAAGAAAGAGACCTTGGGTAACTATAAACACATCGGCCTCACCTCCATCCCCAGAAAGGTGATGGAACAACTTATCCTAAGCACTGTCTCCAGGCATATCAAGGACAAGAGGGTCATTAAGGTCATTAAGGGCCATCAACATGGTTTCACCAAGGGGAAGTCATGCTTAACCAACCTGGTAGCCTTTTATGAAGACACAGTCAGGGGGATAGATGACTGTCAAGCAGTGGACATGGTCTATCTTGATTTTAATAAAACATCAGACACCATTTCCCCACAGCATCCTTGCAGTTAAACTAAGGAAATGTGGTCTGGATGACTGGGTAGCGAGGTGCACTACTGTGAACTGGCTGAAGGAAAGAAGCCAGAGACAATGGGACATACTCTAGTTGGAGGCCTGAATCTAGTGGAGCCCCTCAAGAGTTCTTGTTCAGTAGTACTGGGTTAGGGTAGTACTAATCAATATAATCATCAGTTACTTGGATGAAGGAATAGAGTGCACTGTCAGCAAGTTTGCTGATGACACAAAACTGACACACCAGAAGGATGTGCTGCCAACAACCCCAGGTACCAGTACAGGTTGGGGACTGACCTGTTGGAGAGCAGTGTAGGGGAACAGGACTCGGGGATCCTGATGGACAGCAGGATGACCATGAGCCAGCACTGTGCCCCTGCAGCCAAGAAGGCCAAATGGCATCCTGGGGTTTACTAGAAGGGATGTGGTTAGTAGGTCCAGAGAGGTTCTCCTCCCCCTTTACTCTGCCCTGGTGAAACCGCATCTGGAATACTGTGTCCAGCTCTGGGCCCCTCAATTAAAAAAGGACAGGGAACTGCTTGAGAGAGTCCAGCACAGAGCCAGAAAATTGATTAAGGGAGTGGAGCATCTTATGAGGAAAGGCTGAGGGAAAGGCTGAGGGAGATGGGTCTCTTTAGCTTGGAGAAGACTAAAGGGGTGACCCCACTACTGTTTATAAATAGTTAAAGGGTGAATGTCAGGAGGATGGAGCCATGCTCCTCTCAGTGACACCCAATAATAGGACAAGGGGTAACGAGTGCAAACTGGAACATAAGAGGTTCCACAAAAACTCTAGAAAAAAACTTCTTTATAGGAGGCTAACAGAACACTGGAACAGGCTGCCCAGGGAGGGAGCGGTGTCTCCTTCTCTGGAGACATTCTAAAACCACCTGGATGATTCCTGGCTGATCTAATCTAGGTGTTCCTGCTCCAGCAGGAGGACTGGAATAGATGATCTTTGAGGTCCCTTCTAACCCCCGACATTCCGTGATTTTTAAAATATGCATCAAAAGAAAGCCTATATTTTCCACAGCATGTGGTCATTAACAAAACCATAGAATCATCTGGGTTGGAAGGGACCTTTAAGACCACCCAGTTCCAACCCTGCTGCTGTAGGCAGTGACACCTCCCACTAGATCAGGTTGCTCACAGCCCCTGGCCTGAACGCCTCCAGGGGGGGGGCATCCACTGCCTAGCTGGGCAGCCTGTTCCAGTGTCCCATCACCCTCACAGGAAAGAATCGCTTCCCAGTATCTAGTCTAAATCTACCCTCTTCCAGTTTAAAGCCACTTCCCCTTGTGCTGTCGCTACCTGCCCTTATAAAAAGTCCCTCCTCAGTTTTCTTGCAGGCCCCTTCAGGCACTGGAAGGCCACTATAAGGACCCCTTGGAGCCTTCTCTTCTCCAGGCTCTAGAGCCCCAGCTTTCTTAGCCTGTTCACACAAAGGAGATTCTCCAGCCCTCTGATCATCTTCGTGGCCTCCTCTGGACTCACTCCTACAGCTCCATGTCTTTCTTGTGTTGGGGGCCCCAGAACTGGACACAGTACTCCAGGTGGGGCCTCATGAAGGCAGAGCAGAGTGGCAGAATCAGCTCCCTCGACCTGCTGTATTTACAGCCTATTCAAAGCACTTCAGAAATCCACATATCCTGCGTGTGTTATTTGTGGAAACTTGGGGAATTTGAGATATGTTGTTCAACTACTTAAAATAAAACTGCTTACCTACTGAAAAAGACCATACAACCACCACTGCACAAAACCAGATCTACTACTGCCACCTTGCGGTACTGAAAATACATTTGTTCTTTAACCTTATATTAAATTTTTGGGGAAATTTTTATTTTTATATATATATATATATATATATATATAATTTAATTATATATATATATATATAATTAAATTAAATTTTTGGGGAAAAATAAAAAGCAACCCAAAAACAAGAGCAAAATGCTGGTGAAACATGGTAAAGTTCCCTTCACTTCACTGAAATTGTTTCAAATTTCACGATACTTAAGAACATAAATATCTCTGTTATAGATTTAGCAGAAATGAAAAGGCCGTAAAGTTTCATACGTGCACACACAAAAAAAATGAAACAAAAATGACAGAGCTCATCGTTTGTAAATTAAAATTTCCGAAGTAGCAAAAAAAACCTTAATGATTCCCAAATAGTCATTCACTTCTGTTCATCATCACCTTGTAAATAACTTGTACTTACAGAATGAATGAGTGGCCCTAATACAATCCCACTGTCGACGCATCTACCAGTGATTACAACATCAGCCCCAAGGTCAAGAGCTCTGCTTACTGGTCTTGCCCTATAGGTAAAAAGCAATATGTATTCTTACTTTTTAACACACCATCATAAACAAAATAAGAATCACTTAATGAGTCTGCACGAAATCAGCTTTGTTCATACAACAACTAAGTGATTATTAATATTTTTAAAAGCAAGCATCGGAACATCCAATCAATTTCATGACAACTTGTCTTGACATTCATTTAAAACATCCTGAAACACAATGTATAGAGGATCACTTTTACCGTCAGTAATAGATAATACAAAGTGTTTTTGAGAGAAAATAATAACTACTCCTATTTCATTTGTAGATGAGTGTATAAAGACCAACAGCAGGGACACCAACACTGACAAAAGTTGACCAGATGACTTCCAGAGGCCATTTCCAAACTAATCTATTCTGTAATTTGATATTATTCACAAAGACAGACTGTTGACTTGAACCTCCAAACTTAAACCCTTCACGTCAATTAAGTATTACTGGAACTTAAAGAATCAGCCAACTTCAAGTAAAGTGTCGTGCAGTTGTTACTTCTGAAGAAACTCAAGCAACAGGTTTTCCAGATTGGTCAAGTAAAAGTTGGCACAGTCAGAATTAGCCAGGTTTGAACTTAAGTGCTTGGGCTTGCAGAGGTTGGTAAATATGAGGGTAATGTCATGTCAAGGCCTGAACTGATGACTGAGCACCTGGTGAAGGGGGTGGCTGGCCCAGGAAGCACAGGTGCAAGCAATTCACCCGTGCCTCCTACATGAATCTGAGTCCAACTCCTCCCTGGGCCTATTTAAGGGTTAGCCTCCAACTCACAAACCTCTTTTGGATGAAGGCTGCTTCCCAAGGAGTGCTCTGTAGCCAGAGAATCCTATCACCAACTATCATCAGCTTTTTCTTATATGTGATTACTGATATTCTCAATGATACCTTGCACGTAAGTTCTTAATGATGTAAGCAAAAATACGTATTTACTGTCACTTTAATATAAAAAAAATAAGGATACTGATTAGAGAGACAATAAAATACACAGTGTACAACAACTCATGCCACTGGGCATAGCATTATGTAATGGTCATGTGAGAAACGCAAGTGGATTTCTATGGGATACTAATAAAGCTATGTAACTACATCTAAAAAGCAGTCAATTAGTAAGCTTGCAGGTTACTGAAAAAAAAAAAACCAACAACACATGAACTCAATCCACAGAACATAAATCAGGAGGAACAGAATAAATATTTCATAATCTATAACAATGATAATTTTTCAGATGTAGTTCGTGTACTGAACAAAGAATCAAACTGTAAACATAACTAGGTTTATGGAATGTAAAAAAATATTTTAAGTATCTACAGGACTTCTTGATTTTATCCAGTATACAATGAAGTTGACTTGTTTATATATACCTGCACGCACATACACAAACCAAAAGAGCCATTTATACAATTAAGCTTCTAATGCAGACGCTATAAAAGAAAAATGTGAAACTGCTCATTTAAGAAGCTGGTTCACAGCTTCACGTTTCAATGCATCCCAGATGAAGGGGGCCATCAAGCAACACTGTTTCTTTGAAACAAATAAAAAAATAAAGCAACATCAAAACTCACTTGTTTTAGCTTCCATTAAAAAAGAGTAAAGTAAAGCAGAGCCATACACAATGGATTTTTAAAATATATCTTCCTCATACTAGTCTGCTCTTGTCCTCTCTGCTATGAGATTGTCTTTTCCTAAAATTGTGAATCATGAATCACCTGAGCTGGAATTAACACCTTCTCAATACTATAAACATTAACCACTGTTTATTAGGTTTCATTTACAGTTACTCATGGTCTGTAATCTTGCAAGGCAAAGATTAACAGAAGGTTAAAAAGAAAATCTAGCAAGAACTATAACAGAAAACACTGAATACAGATGTAAAGAGCAATTTCTTAAAATGTTCTCATTTCTGAGGAACAAATATATGCTGTCTTAAGCACAGCCAAAACCCCTGCTGTCTTGCCTGAACACATTTCTGCAAAGTGCAATACAATGGTACAAGCCAGAACAGCAGCCAGTCATAATGACTCATTACTTCAATAGAAGGGCTGTGCATTACTCTAGCAATGCGCAATCCTTAACAACTGCACCATGCAGTGACAGAATGCTCCACTTTTGGAAAAAATAGTTTTAATAATTGTAATTATGGCAACTCTGTGTCGAATCAAACCTAAGGATTCTCAGGAGATGTAATGCTGAAGTCACAACTGGCAAGGTTCTAAATTAAAAATTTATTTACAGATTAAAAGGAGAAAATATTTTCTAGTTTCTTAAATCACGCAAAGGTGAACCTTGAGTGCCTAGGTGGTTACACTTGCAAATCAAAACAGGTTCATGTAGTCAATATACTAAAAATTATTTTTCCATTCAAAAACTTGTTAAAGTAACTCACCCAAGATACACGTTCATGCTATGAACACTCTCTGGAAATGGTTTGCCACTCTCCAAATCAGTGATGCCAGCTCCTCTTAGGTTCTCTTTCTGTTAGAAAACACCACCAAATTTATGAGTATTTTGTAGCATTTCCTGTAAAACTTCAATTAGCATCAGACAACAGATTCATTTCACAGCAACTCTAAGAAGTATAATCATTAAAATTAATAACAAATGCAAATCAGTTGAATGACTAAAAGCTCTAGACACTTATTTTTCTTACTGCTGGAAAATAAAGATTAAGTCAGGTTTTAAAGAATGCTTTTCCTTTCAAAGATGACCAACAACCACAAAGTAGTATACACCCTAGATCTTCAAATCATCTTTAATTCCTGTAAGACTGAGCAAGTCAAACCTTTCCAGCAGAAATGCTTTCTGTAACAGCAATGGTGACATGGCCAGAAAACTAGGATAATTCTGCAGCTCAAGGCAGTTAATTTCAGAGCACATTAAGTTCTCAGAGAAGCATAGGTATACTCTGCAAATAAGGAGTTGAACTTAACCTTCTTCACTGTGCTCTGTGCATTAAAAAAAATAAAAAAAGCAATTGTTTTAAATATTTTTAAATGTGAATGCCTCCTCCTTAGAAGCATTCAAGGCCAGGCTGGATGGGGCTGTGAACAACTTGGTCTAGAGGGAGGTGTCCCTGCCCATAGCACAGGGGCTGGAACTAGATGGTCTTAAAGGTCCCTTCCAACTCAAACCATTGTATGATTCATTCAATGAATAAAGGCAATACAGAAAAATGCGAAAAATAAATTTGGGATAATTTTTTTCTCAATACGGAATAAGTTGCACAGTCCTACCAACCCTGAAGGCGAAGTGCCATACCTCACTCATTAGGTCATCTCCAGTAATAACAGCTATTTTCAAATCAACGTCTGCCTTCTCTGCCACCTCCTGAAGAGCAGCCGCACAAGCCAAAGGATTAATTCCACCCGCGTTACTGATGACACGAACACCTTTGCAAAAAGAATGAACCAAGCACAGAAGCACTGACAATCACCTACATTTCAACAACACAAAGCAAGCTGAAAGACAAGCGAGACATCATCTTCGCAAGGTATGAGGCATTTAATCAAGTGCAATATTATGCTAAGTCTTGAGCCCCGTTAAGTTAAAACGAAGGGAGATCAGTCTAAGCCAATGGGGGACTGCGTTCAGAAAAGTTAATTGTAGTAGATAGGCCTTATGATGTGGATGACCCCACCGCTCCTGGAGGAGTTCAAGAAATGTTTAGATGCTGTACTGAGGGATATGGTTTAGAGGGAAACACTGGTGATAGGTGGATGGTTGGACTGGATGATCTCAGAGGTATTCTCCATTCTTGGTGATTCTATGATTCTACAGTTATCTTCTCCCCTTCCTGCAAGAAAGGTGAAAGTGACCACCGAGACGAACATGATGAGGAATGCCAGCATCAGACCAGCTCCTGCAGGTACAACACAGGAAAGCAGTCTTTTAAAGCACTCACACTTTCCAAACAGCGTCACTTTAGCAGAAACATCCATTTCTCTGCATTACAGAATATATCAACGAGGTCTGGGTGCTCAGAGGAAATGGTTCCACCCGAACTCAGTGAGTTGTAAAGATGCAGTCAGATAAACAAAACAAGAATTGCATTCGGAAAATCAAAGCATTAGAACTACTTTGGAATGCTGACAAAGACAAAACCCCGAGATTTAGGTATTTTAACAAGAGATGTCCAGGCAGCTCTCCATTCCCAACTACAGCTACAGTCACCCAGAGGCACGCACACACGCTTGTAATTACAGGCAAACATAGGGCAGCACGGCCCCGGCGTAACAAACAGGAACACAGCCCACAGAGCTCATTTGGCAGCGGCGCGTCTCGGAGGCGTGAGCGCGGACAGGAGCGTACCTTTCCTGTGGATATCTCTGATGTACGGGGCCATGGCAGCGGAGACGAAATCCGGGGCGTAACCCAGCGCCTGCAACGCAAACACGGGGCTCGGGAGGGGCACGGCGAGCCGCAGCCACAGCCGGCCGCACGCCGACAGCCGCTACTCACGGGACAGCGGGCTTTGGCGGCCGTCAGCAGCGACATGGTGATCTCGGAGAGGTAATCGAAGACGAGGAAATCCAGCCTCCCGCCGTACAGCAGCTGCGGCACTGTAGCAGGGAGGAGCGCTCCGTTAGCCCCGCTCCGTTAGCCCCGCTCCCCGCCCGGCCCGGCTCCCCGCCGCCTACCCGCGGCCGCCGTATCCCCCCAGAAGCCCGAGGCGCAGCCGATGCGCACCGCGGCGCCCGCCGGAGGCTCGCAGCCGTCGCCGCGCCGCCGGCTCCAGCGCTGCGGGCGG